>JAQZBX010001040.1:35648-90541 GCA_029593785.1 Cabassous unicinctus | reverse complement strand
GTTGGACTCAGTTATGGCTTCCCTACACATGGCTCATCTGTCCCTTCTATTTGAACCTTAACTTGGTGCTGGAGTTGGTAGCTGTACGTCCAAGAGACTTGAATCTTTGGGCTGGCCATGTGCCAGCTGGGCCCTGAGCCTCAGCAGAGTTGCAACACCTACTTTCCAGTTCATTGGACTCACCCAGGACAACTAACAAGGAGGTGAGGATTGACAACCACCATACCAAGGAAATGAGAGAGCCTACAACTGCAAGCAAGAGAGTCCCATCCATCCGCTGTATGGAATTGAAGCCCCCTCTCAATTAGAGGTAGAGTGGGCATCACCATCCCAGAATCCTCAGGACTGGGGAATGAACTATGAACTAGAGTGGACTTACTGGTATTCTACAATAGACTTGTTGTGATTCTAGCAATGGAAGAAATTACAGCATTGATGTGGAGGCAGTGGCCACTGGAGGCTCTGGGGGCAGGGGGAAGGAAAGACAGGTGTAATGCGGGGGCTTTTTCGGGACTTGGGAATCGTCCTGAATGGTATTGCAATAACAGATATATGCCATTATATATCTTCCCATAGCCTGCAGAATTGTGTGGGAGAGAGTAAACTACAGTATGAACTGTGGTCCATGCTCAATGGCAATGACCCAGGATACATTTATAAATTGCAATGAATGTGCCACACTAATGAAGGATGTTGTTTATGTGGGAGGGTGTGGGAGGTGTGGCAACTTTTCATATGCTTGTTGGACATTTGCACATTTCTACTTGTGCAGATCCTACTTGTGCTTGTTCAGGTTTTAACCCATCTTTTTATCTGTCATTTTCTTATTGGTTTGTAGGAATTCTTTACATATTTTGAATAAAAATCCTTTATAAAATATATATTACAAATACCTTTTTCCATTCTTTGACTTGCCATTTCATTTCTTAATGATGCCTTTTAATGAACAGAAGTTCTTAACTTTAAAGCAAACATTTTTTTTTCTATTTTATCCTTAGTGTTTTTGTGTCTTATTTAAAGATCTCTGCCTCCCCCAAAGTTGTGAATATGTTCTATGTTATATTCTAGAACCTTTATTGCTAGACATTTCAAATTTAGGTCCATGATCCATCTAGATTTTTTTATGGTGTAATATAAGGATAAAGATCCAAATTTTGCCAAATGGATATTGCATTTGTATGGCAATTATTTAATTTGCTAAAAGCTGCCAAAAGCAATATACCAGAAATGTGTTGGCTTTACAATGATATTTATCTGCTTGCAAGCTTATAGTTACAATGCTGAGGGAAGTGTCCAAATCAAGAAGACCAGCTGCTAGCAATCCTGGACTACTCTGTCACACGGCAGGGCACAAGGAGGCACCTGGAGGTCTTTGCCTTCTCTTCCAGGTTCTCTTGCCCACAGCTTCTGGCTTCCTGACTTTCTCTCAGCTTCTGTGATTCTCTCTCTCTCTCTGTATTCATGCCGTTTATAAAGGACTCCAGTAAGTCATGCCCTACTTAAGTAATCTTATCAGAGTTCCCACCTACAATAGGTTCACACCCACAGGAATGGATTAGCCCTAAGGACATGATTTTATGGGTCCATAAAAGCTTCAAACTACCACACTGGCCACTTTGTAAAAAAATTGAGCTACCACATATGTATTTCTAAGACTCATTCTTGTCAGATTTTCTGTCTTCGTGCCAGTATCATATTGTTTGAATTTCTCTAGTTTATAAAGGCTGCTATATCTAGTAGTGTAATTCCTTAACTTTATTCTTTTTCTTGGCTATTGTTAGTTCTTCATATTTTGATACAAATCTCAAAATTCTCAATTTTGAAAACCTGTATTTTGCTTGACTTTGCATTGAATCCGTAAATCAAGTTGTGGACAACTCGCATCTTTACAATATTTAGCCTTCCATGAACAGAGTACATACCTCCCTTTATTTAGATTGTCTTTAACTTTTTCAGAATTGTACTTTCTCATTTGTGTGCGTATGTGTATGTGTACAGTACCTGCACCTTTTTCATTAAAATCATTCATAGTGATTGTTGGGTTTTGATGATATTGTAAATGGTATATTTTAGATTTTGGCTTTCCAATTTCTGTTGCTATTATATAGAAATATAATTTAAAAGATATGTCCTATAGCTATTAGTAAAAACAAAGATAGTTTACTTACATCAAATTTCAGATGAGAAATTTTAGACCAAGAAGTATTAGTAAAGATAGAGAGGCATTTCAGAATAATAAAAATGTCAATACACTGAATATGATATAAACAAAATGTTTATACAGCTAGCTACATAATCACACAATATTTAAACAAAAGGCGGAATTAAAAGACAAATAGGATATTCCACAAATTTCATTTGAGGTTTTAATAGTTCTCTTCCAATAACTCATAGACACCCTCCACCCCCAAAAAAGAGAAAATCAGTACAGGCTAACAGATTTGAAAATGATTTTAAAACTGTATATCTATATCACTCTGTGTGTGTGTGTGTGTGTGTGTGTGTGTGTGTGTGTGTGTGTATCACTGTCCTCAACACTTCAGAATATGACTTATTTCCATAAGCTGGTGAAACAGTTATCAAATTGAGCATATCCTAGGCCACAGAACAAATTTCAATGCATTTTAAAGGACTGACATCTTTTAGAGTATCTTTTCTGACCCCTGTGAGAATAAAATGAGATCAATAGCAATAAAAAATTCCCTAAGTGTTTGGAAAATAAGCAATATGTCATTAAATAAAACAAGTATTAAATAAATGACAATGAGAATTACAAAATATTTTAAGTTGAATTATGGAACTATATTTATTGCTTTAAATGCACATATTACAACAGTGGAAATGGAGAAAATCAAATTGAATCTACAAAAGGAGGAGAAAAGAGCAAAATGTAAAATAGTGGTAGAATAAATCAACAAGCCAAAAGGTAATTCTTTAAAATAGTAAATAACATTGATAAACCTCTAGCAAAAGTGGTAATGGAAAAGGAGAAAGAGGGAAAGCACTTGTTTTAATACCAGGAATGAAAAAGGAGCTGTAGCTACAAATATTTTTACATTAAATAGATAATGAGTATATTATGAGAAAATTATTCCCAACACATTTAACTTTTAAGCAAATGGACAAATTCCTTGAAATATAGAAGTTGTAATAAGTGACACAAGAAAAAATAGAAAATATGGATATACCTATATTTATTAATTTTATTGAAATTTAATTTAAGAAAGAATGAAAGGAACAAAGGACAGAGACTCACAAAGCCATCTCCAGGTATATAAGGCTTATCAATAAATACTTTCAAATATTTAAGAAAAAAAAAATACTATTGTAATATAAACTATTCTACAGAATAAAAGAGAGAGAAAGCAAGTACTCATTTTAGATCAATAAAACCTGGTATCATAATAGACAAAGACATGAGGTAAAAGAGGAAAATGTAGGCCAGTCTTGCTCATGAACATAGAGGCAAAAAATCCTAATCAAGGTGATAACAAATCTACTGCAATGTTATATAAAGGATGCTAGCTCACGATCTAGTGCAGTTTTATTCCAAGAATTCCGGTTGATTTAAAATTTAAAAATCAACCAATGTATTCCAAATTGATCATCATCATAGAACAAAGGGTGGAAGCATGCATTCATCTCTCTGTGGATGCAGGTAATTCATTTGATGAAAACCTAATTCCCATTAATCATAAAAATCTATTAGAAATCCAAGAAAAGGAAAAACCTCCCCTAGTATAAGAAAGGATACCTAAAATAAAGACCTACAGCAGGCATTATACCTAATGGTAAAAAATGGAAAGATTTCCCACTGGAATCAGAAACAAGGAAAGTATCCATACTGCCACTACTTCTAGCCAACACTGGAGATTCTGGCCAGGGCAGTGAGGCAAGAAAAATAATGTTTGGAAAGGAAGAAATAAAATTTCATTATTTGTAGATAGTATGATGCCTACACAGAAAATATGATAGACTCCATGAAATATCAGAATTTAATAAGTTCACTAAATCAAATGCCAAAAGAAAAATCATTTTTATTTCTATATACTAGTAATAGTAATTAGAAACTCCATTGAAAGTATAGGTTGTTTACCGGCTTCCTCTTACTGGGCTGCTCCTGAACTCCAGTTTTTACCTGCAAAGCACCTTGAGACTGCTGAATCAACAAATGCTACAATTGACTAAATGTCAATTGTGTCATTTAACATTTAACAAAAGTTAAATGTGTTTCTTCTGTCTAGGGTTCTGGCTACCTCCTTTATTCCCTGATGGTTTTAAACAATGTATGTATATTTCCTTTCTGCTATTTTCATCAGGAATTTAGCTACTCCTTTATAGCTTGAAGTAGAAGTCTTTATGATGATTTTTTTTTCTTTTGCCTATCATTAACAACATCCCTTAACATTTTATTTTTGAAATTTTTCTTTAATTGCAGTTAAGCCAAAATCGACTTGGAATAAAAATTTTCCCTAAATCATTGATGCTTTTAAGTCCTAAATTTATGTTCCATACATTCTCCATATAATTTTTCTTGACATTCAGTAGAGCAGGGACACTGTCAATCTTGGTCTTTCATTTACACCCTGCCATAGCATCTCATGCATATTCTCAATAAATGCCTCTGAAAAAATTATTTTGTTTATTATAATGCACATGTTTATTTTATATTTTAGCATCACTAAAATCAGTATGCATTGCAAAATAGGTGGTATCTTGCATTTTCTGTTAGCCTTTGTCAATTTCCGATATAATCAAGAAAGTACCCACATTAAAATATCTTAGAATATATTAAGCATGGTAATGGTTGGGTATTTGAAAACAAATTGTTTAGTCCTTATAGATCATAGATGACTAATTGAATGTTTGGATATTCTTCCAAGACTAAACAATCATGTTTAGGTAAATATGGGACATAGATACTGTTTCCTATTTTTAAAAGTTGGAAAATCATCTTTCTGGTATTGCTCTTTTTTTTTCCAAAATTCTTTTCCCTTTTATTTTAAACATATATTGAAATTCATGGATGCATTTATTTGGAGTCATTAATGGATTGCATTTAGTTATTTTTATTGGAGTCTTTGAAGAATTTCTATGTACAGATGAATCTCTCTTTTATCCATTCACTAATTATTTTTGTAAGACTATGGGATTGTCATAGCATACTTCTTCATATTTAACCACATTTTCCTATGGGATATGGTGGGCATTAACCAGTATAAAGAATTATGTATTTTCAAAACAAAGTTTTAAAAATCCAGTTTACATCAGCCTGTCTTGGGAGCTATATCACAATGAAATAGGAACATAATAGAATTGCATTATTATTATTATACATATAAGCAACTGAAACTCAGATTAAGAAACTTGCCTGGGGTCAACTAATACATCACAATGCCAAGACTTAAAAAGGGACCTGTATGACTTCAAAGAATGTGTTCATAATCACTGTGTTAACATTTTTGTTTGTGTATGAACTATTTGTAAGAATCACCATTATACTAGCAAAATAGTGACCATCACCAAATCTGGGCAAAAAAGTGAGTTTCTGCGTGAGTAAAATGTTACAATGAAAATGAGTCAAGATTAGGGCACACTAGAATTTAAGCAATGCCCAGTATTGACTCAGAGACTCATAAGGAACCAGAGAA
Organism: Cabassous unicinctus; assembly: GCA_029593785.1. NCBI lineage: Eukaryota > Metazoa > Chordata > Mammalia > Cingulata > Chlamyphoridae > Cabassous > Cabassous unicinctus. The sequence continues at coordinate 84,890 of JAQZBX010001040.1, read as the reverse complement.
GGCTCCCTGGAAGTTGGAGTGCTTGAGCTGGGTCTTTCTTTAAGAACTGGCAAGTTTTGGATAGGCTAAAGGAGGAGAGGCATTTAAGTGAAGATAATAGCATAAGTAAAGGCTCAGAGGAAGAATGCACAAGCTTATTTAAGTAATTGTGAGTGTTGGGTGTTTAATGGGCCTAATTAATAACAACCCCCTCTCACCTCCTCTGTTCTAAAACAATTGAATAATTAAATAAAAGAGTAAGTTGAAAGAGACCAAAGAGTCATCCTTAGTACAAGTAAAGTTTATGTTGAAAATTTTCACATTTACCTAGGAGACAGTGAGCTTTTATAAAATTAAAACTAGAATTACCCACCCAGAAAATTTAGAATTACCTACTCCTGGAATAACTGAGTTGAACCTGTGTGCCCTTTAGGCAGCTCACTCCCAAGATGAAGGAGGAAGAGGAGGGGGTTGGACAATGCATGCTTAGTTTCTCCTTCTAAAGCTCGTTCATCAGCTAGTGACTCAACCTTCCCTGGGGTGGAGTGAAAGGACAGAGAGAAGCTATGAGTTTTACTCCTCAGGAGCGTCTTCCAAAGGTAAGAAAACAACAGTGGTAAAGACAAAGCCTTCCTTTACTTCAACCGAACTGGAAAATCTATAGCTAATAGCCAGTCAAATTGGCTATTTTCTTAATTCTCTACCTGTCACACAATGCTAGAAATCCCGTCCTTCATTTCTAGCTCTTCTTCAATATTCCCAATAAGAGTTAGGCAGTAGAACTGAAATGTACCTCTGCAAAATGGCTCAAGAGGGCTCCAAAATCACTTAGAAAGAGCATTATTTATATACAAAATCAGTCTTAAATAAGATGCATTGTTCTCTGTTCCTTTTGGGAATGGAGAGACACATGCTACAATTGATAGACAATCCTGTGAAAAGCTTCATGGAAGCAAGTGTTTCTTAGCTTGAATCATGGTATTTTTCTGAGTGTACCTCTTCTATATTTAGTAGTTCAAAAAATTAAGCCTCAAAAGAAAAGACCTTGGGATAAATATGCTATATCCTAAAATGCCAGAGATTTTCATCTTCTACTAGAGAAACAATTAGAGGCTTTTGTTGCCTGCTTTTTCCCCCATCCTAATAGTGAGAATTTGTATTTATTTGCTACCAGCTGAATCTTTGGAAAAATTATATTTGGGGCTGGAGTTCGTTTTAATCCTCTGGATAGTTAATATTATCCTGTTGTCTCCTCCTCTTGTATTCTGATTGGTGTGTTTTTAACAATCATTTTAAAATTTCATCATAAAAGTATAAAATAACCAAAAGGTCCTTGGGTTCTGGTGACTAAGGCATTTCCCATGAAGATTGTGAGTGGCATAGGCATTGAAGAGGCTCAGTGCACAAGTGGGTAGCAACTGACTTAAAAGGTTTGCTCTGGTGGTGAGTTCCATGTTGGAGAGTTAGGATTCCCAGACTTCTGAACACTGCCAGTTAATTACTGCAAAGTTCCTAAAACAGGAGACTGCCTGGAATGCCCAAAGAAGAGCAAGAAGTTCTGTGAGGCTGGCACTGAGTGAATCAAGGAGAAAGTAATGGGAAAAATTATTGAAGGCCTTAAAGGCCCTTGCAAGTATGTCTGTTTTTCCTCTGACCCACTGAAGACTATTAAGCAGAGGAATGGCATGATCTGACCTCTGGTTTTGAGAATTACTCTATGTACTATTTCCAGAATAGCTATAAAAAGGAAGGTTATAAGTATGGAGACTAGTTAGAAGACTATGGCAGAAATCAAGGTGAGATATAATGGTGGCACATTTCAGAATAGTAGCAGTGAAGGAGGTGAGAATGGCTCAACTTCTGGATATACTTTTATAGATGTATCAGTTTGAGATTATTTTTATGAATCCCCAAAAGAGAAAGATTATTTTTTATAAACTAATCTATTCCTCTCCATGTGATACACCTTGACTGCATTAAATTCAGTTGAAGGGCCTTTGATTAGATTACTTGATAAAATCACTTTAGGGCTTTTGATTGCACTAAGTCAGTGAGGCATGTCTCAGGTTGAGTCTCTGCCCACTTGCTGGGTCTGATATAAACAGACACACTGAGAAAGACAGACAGACCCAAGAAAAAGGGGGCCACCAAGTTTGAGCCTGCCATGTAAGAGAGAGGACTAGAGGGTCGCTTAAGCATGAAGCCCCAAGAGTCTGGGCCCATGGAGCAGCTTAGGAGGAGACAAGCCCTGCCATATGCCTTATAGCTTACAGCTGAACTTGGGAAGAAAGCAGAACAGCTGAAAACTGGTATAGGAGGCCCAGAAAGAGACAAGCCCTATGCCTTGTTGCCCTCAGCTGAACTCAAATCTTGGCAGAGATCGATGGCCACCTTGCTTCAACACATGGCACCTGACATTGGTAAGAAAGGATCTCTGTTGTTGCCTTGGTCTGGGACTTTTCACAGCCTTGGAACTGTAAGTTTTATCCCAAATAAATCCCTTTATAAAAGCCAACTCATTTCTGGTATTTTGCATCAGCAGCCCTTTGGCAAACTAAAATAACAGGAGAGCCAATCTACATGATTTGGAGGGTGTGGTTAACTCTAAGATTGGACCAGAATAAATGGAGTTTGGTTTTGAACATTGTCTTAGTTTGCTACAGGGCTGCCAATGCAAAGTGAGTGGTAAGGCAAGATGGCGGGTCTGCCGGTCTCTCTCTACTTTCTCCTGGACCTCATCTGTGAGTGATCAGGCATCTCTCCCTGGCCTGGATCTTTTTGAGCCTGTAGGGGCTTTTCTGTCTTCTGCACCTGAAGGCGAACCTGGAGTCCTCTCTCTCACATGGCCAGGTCAAAAGGCAAAGCTCCCTTTTCCTGTGTGTCTCTTTTCTTCCTCTGTGTATGCTCTCAGCAAGAGGGCAGAGATGCAACCTAGGTCATGCTACACTGATATTGTCCAATCAAAGCCCTAAGTGATCTAAACAATCTAATCACAAGTCCCTTAACTGAATTTGATACAATAAAAGGGTCTCACACTCACAAGAATGGATTAGTTAAAAAACATAATCTTTTATGGGATTCACAAAATAACTTCAAACTGTCACAGACATGATAGTTTAGAGATGTCTATTAGACCTGCAAATGGTGTTATCAAATAGGCAGTTAAATAAATGAGTCTGAGCTCAGAAACAAGATCTGGTCTAGAGATACAAATATGTTAGCCCTTGGCATGGAGATTCCATTGAAAACCAGGGTCCTTCATGAAAAAAGAAGATGACCATAGGCTAAGTCTCCAATATTAATAGCCCTAGAGAAGTAAAGGAATCAGCAAAGGAGACTAAGATGGAACAACCAGTGTGGAAAGAAGAAAACAAAACAGTAAGTCCTGAAATCCTAATGAAAATAGTCAATCAAGGAAGAGGGAAGGACTAACTCTATCAGCTGCTCTTAAATCATATAAGATGATCATATAGGGTTAAAAACTGGATTCATTGGTGTGAATGTCATTATTAATGAACTTAACAAAACATTTTTTTTATGGAGTTTTGGGAAGGATAGCCTGGTTTAGGAGATAATGGGAAGAAAAAAATTGGTACAACAGGTATATACAACTCTTTGGAAGAGTTTTGCAACAAAGAAACTCATAGAGAGGAGCAAGAAAAAGGGCAGTAGCTATCAGGGGAAGTAGGGTGAAGCACAAAAACAACAAGATGAGAGGGGGAAAAAAGCATGCTTGGGGACTTACAAGAATAATCCAACAGAATGAAAAATTGACAATGAAGGAGAAAAAAGGGAGAATTGGTGGAATGATGGTTCTATGAGTAGGGGACATGGAATGTGATTAAGTCACAGATAAAGAGATTTAGTATAGAAAGGAACACAATGGTTAGTAGTGGAAAGTAGAATATGTGGTTGAAGATACAATTAAGTGGGTAGATGTTGTGGAGGGAGTCTGGGGGATTTGTCATCTAATTGCTTCAGTGCTCTTGTGAAGAAAAAAGATTTCATCTGAGAATTAAGAAGAGGGAGGGCATGATGGAAGAATGAGGAGAGAGAAGGTGCAAACTAGTCATCTAAGAGAACAGGAGAATGCATGAACTAAAGTATGATAGTGTTATTGCTGGGCACGGCAGCATTATGGATCCAATTGAAGATTCTGGTTATGTAGTGAAAGCAAAAATGGTAAGTGTGGTTGAATACTGTTCTGAAGTCATATTCACTACATGGGAGTAGGCAACAATCAGAAAGAAATTTGGATTTAACCAAGGTAGTTAATGGAGGTGAATATGATGAATAACCCTAGTTAAGAGACTATGAAAGAGTGATTATAATTATCAACCAAAGAATTTACACTGAGTAAGATGAGAGAGGACACTGAGGGAGATGAGGGAGAGCAAAAGGGGTATAGAAATTAATGGATTAAAGATCTCTGTATAAGGTCAAAAGATTTGGGGGGCTGAATTACTAGAGGAAGTAAGCTGGAGAAAAAATAATTGGTCACAGAGTGGGATTCATAAAATAGAGATTATAGAAAGTTGCCATTATTAATTAGAAAAAGATATTTGCAAAGTATTCTATGCAAGTGGTTTAATAAAATAATGTTGAGGACAATATCCTTGCATCATTGGACAAGAGGAATTCAAGGAACTGAGAGAACAGAGTTTTGTAAGGATCGCATTGAGGTTAAGGTTTTACAAAGGTAGATTAGAATCAGTCTTCTGAGGATGTGGTATTAGGAGCTCTGGAAATGATCCTAGCTTCATATCTGCCATGATACCTGAAATCCCAGTATTAAAAATCTTGTCTACTGAATTAAAGTATTGTCTATAGGTATCCCCTATGAAATGCAAACCTCTTAGAAAAGGCAATCCATTAAGATTATATCAGTCATTAGACCTGTAACTGGTGGTGTCTTCTCTCTCCAAGATCAGTCAGAAGGGAGAGAAATGCAACACAGAAGAGAGCTGAGTGTTGATATAAAGAAAATTGAAGTTCTAACGAGTTAAGTAACTAATCCAAAGTTACACACCTAGCAAGGACCAGAATCAGGGTGCAAATCCAGCTTACATGGCATAAATGTATTTAGAGCACAGAGTTTGTTCAAGGTAAACAGGTCTGGTGGAGACCCTGTGAAAATTTAGGTAGGGAGTGGAAAAAAGATCTTTGGTCAAACTGGACCGAGAACATCAAAGAGAAAAGATCAAAGAAACGTGAAAAACAAGTGATAAATTCAGCCTTTATCATGATTTTGCTTAGGTCATTAGAATTCATCTGAAAGAGGGAAAATCATGATGTTTTCTTGTAAGAACTGGTCCAATTTCCTGAAAGCCCTTCCTTTCCTGGGGATTAGTGAACATGACCAGCCAAGCATCTCATCTGCTTTGCTATGCCAAGTTCTCTTCCTTATAGCCAAGATAAAGTGAGGAGGTGTATTGATTTCAATTCAAATTCTCATCTGGGTCATTCAATCCTTATTCAGCAAGTGGTAGTCTTCTTTTCTTGGAAGCAGAGAGATAGTCAGTCTCTCCCTGGAGGACATATGACTAAGTTGGATGAAACTTTTTGCTGGTATTTCTTCCCTTGTTTGTTTGTTTTTTATACAGCAGCATGCTACAGATCTTCAAAGAATGCTAGGAACTGCCCTTGCTTCCCTTCTTCTAATGTATAGGAGGGAAACATCAGCATTTGAAAAATGCTGTTGCTCCAAGTTCAGCTCTTAGGAGGCAGGTAATCAAATTTTCCCAATGCCAGGCTCTTTGGTCTCCTCTAGTTTCTCTCTCTGCCAAATTACACATGGAAATCTACGACAGAAGAACTCTTACAGCTTTAAATAACCTAGAATGAAGGATGGGAAATGAGGGGCCCTCATTTCCAAAATGAAAGAATTAAACAATATGATATTGTAAATTGTATAAATGTATGGTTATGGTAATTGTGTTTGTATTGCAGTGGCACGGATCAAAAATCTCTGCAATACTTTGGAAATTCATTATAAGAAAATTTTAAATTAAGAATCAAGCAACTGGAATTCTATATCATGGATCTGGGACTAATGAATTGTGTGGCCCTGGTTGTATAATTACAACTCTCTGAGCTTCAGTTATAGCTGGATTAGGTGATACTTGAGGTTCCTTATGATTCTAACTAGTCTAAGATGTATGCTTTCTCCTTCTTTCCTATGAGTGTATCTTCTACTTACTCTAAAGTGATAGTGGTTTCAAGAAAAGATTATAGAACTAGGAGCAAAAAGAATCTGTTTCTATTTTATTCCCTATTTAACAGTGCCTTTTCTTAATAAGAACAATGGCCTGACTGGCATTGGAGAGCAAGAATGTTTATGAGAAATGTTTATATCACCAGAGTTGTCTTGCCTCTGTATAAAATAAGAGCTCTATGTAAGGTTGGTGAATTTAACACAGGGGCGATTACAGGTTTTCTTCAGGAGCTAACACAACATGAAAAGAGAAGGGTCGTCTCTGTTTTCAGAATACAAGTCTTAAAACTCGCCAAGAACAAAAGCACAGAAAAAAACAAACAGAAAACATTAAAAAACAAAACAAACAAAAATAACAAAAGTTAAAAATAACAACAACAAAAATAAATGGAAAACCTCACTGAGTATATTTCCTCTCCTTGAAAAGTTTAAAAGACCTGATATTTATCTTAAAGCAGCAGTTTTCAATTCTATAATGCCCTATAGCTAACAAACCAGCTTTCACAAAGTATACCCATTGCTAACCCCATGTCATTAAATCCTGTAAATTGTTAAGGAATTGGTTATACATTAACAAAGGAGATTTACATTAATGTGAATAAATTCTACAAAGTGCACATTCAGTAGAAACTGCCTGAAAAGAAAGAGTAAGTTTTTGTTTGTTTGTTTGTTGGGTGTGTGTGTGTGTGAGTGTGTGTGTGTCCCTGAAGGGAAGGCTATAGAGGAGAAGAGGGATTTTATTCTGCTTCTTATTTAAACAATAGATTCTTTCTCGAGGTTACAATTTCATTAATGCAATCCACAAATCCTCCTTCAGACACTTCTCCTAATCAACTAACTGAGAAGTTAGTTGCCTCGATGCTGAAGGAACAGGTCTGCTTCCTTAGCAAATAACACAACTCTTTAAAAATAAGGTTTTGTTTCCTTCTTATTCTTTGCAAAAATAAAAGTAGTTACTCCACAGCCAGGATTGGATAACTTTGAATTTTATTCAGGAACTCAAGCATGGAAAATCTCTTACATCTGTAATGCATAATACCATAGTTCAATTTTACATAATTCAATTTTACAACGAATAGTTTAGTTATTTAAATGAGTGTTAATGAATATTTAAAAAAAGCACTCGGGGTGAATGGAAAGATCTGGCTTTTGATTCAGGTTCTGTGGTGTGGTCAGGTCACTGTACCCCTCAAGCCTTGGCTATCCCATCTGAAAATGAAGGTTCTGGCCTGATCTGTAATTTCTCTTTCAGCTGTGAAAACGTAAGAGCAAATCCAAATTCTAATTTAGCAATGAAAGCTCTGAAAACTCCCTATAAAACGAGGATAGGGACAGTTTCCGTTTTGGTGGGCATCATGCCATTGTTCTTGATGCCGATTAGACATGGAATACCATCAGTGAAAATAAAGCAAGTGTCACCTCAAAAAATGACCTTAGAGGACCTGTGATAACCCCCTCTATCAGTTCCTGCAATAGCAGAATCTAGATGTGGGGCAGATAGCTAAATTCCCTGATTTACAGGATCCTTCCCTGAGAGCATTTGCTCCCAGAAGCCTATTTTTTTGGGACTGATGTTCTGCTCAATAACACAGTCCCCATCACCCCTGTGGACAGAGAATACTTGACATCAAGCCCCTGCTCTAGTCCATCCCTGTAAAATAAAAGAGACACATAACCCCATGCAAGAAACATGTTGACACTAGAATTCATTCTTTGATATATAAATTGAAGACAATAATAAACTGAGGTGTGAATCCCAAATATAATCTGAAAATGGATATGATTTTTGCTTTCCCCAAAGTCTTCACATTATTTTATTTCATTTTCCTGTCAAGGCACAGTAACTTTTTTTTTTTGGCTAGAAGGAGGCAATTGTGCCTAACAGTGGAATAGGGGTGGGACAGATGTTTTCAGCCACACTGGGACCACAAGGCCACCACCCTCTAAAAAGGAACCTTCTTATACCATGGCTGGGCTGTGGCAGACTTTCATTTTCATTCTTTGAATGGAGACTTGTCAGTGGCAGGATGGATTGTGTTGTTTTCTTGACACTGACCCCAAGTAGACATTGCAATACAAAGGGAGCTACAGAATCATTAGGTTTAAAGGTAGAGAAGGAAAGGATGGGACTAAGATTTTGACTTCCTGATAGGTGGAGAAAAATAAAAAGGTATTAACTTTAAATACAAATCTAAATGAACAGCTCTCATATCCAACTAGATATTCAAGGTCATAAACCTGTTGATTTATGTGAAAACATTATGGAAAGGAAAAGAAAATAATGGGAATAACAATCAGTAACATTTATTAAGGGCCTAACTATGTCCCAATCCCTGTTACAAATATTCTGCAGGAATCATTTAATTTATTCCTCATCACAACCCTGTGAGATAAAGATAACTATTATTCCCATTTTTCCATGTGAGGAAACTGAGACCAGAAACAACCAGCTCAAGGTCATACAACTAATGGATGGCAAACTAAGAAATAGCTGGGCTTTATTTTATTTTATTGATCAAATTTCCTGTACCTTTGTGTTTGCATAAATTTTAGAACTCTCTGTTGAAATTTGGACATATGTTTCAAATATGCAGATTTAAATAACAACACTAACAATAGTGTTTTTAATATTAAAATCACACTTAACATTTTCGAATGCTTTGTACTAGATCTATTAGCTCATTGAATTAGTTATATTTTATAGTGAAGTGAAAAAGAGAACCAGAGAGGTTAATGGATTTACACAATTTCACACAAGATCATTGTCAGGTAAGAATTAGAAAGCATGTCTGCTGACTTAGAGCTGAGTGTTTTTTCCAACAAGCATGAAATTTCCTTACACAAATAAGTTGACCTTTTAATAATCAGCTGTAAAAAGTGAGTCAAGATTCTGGAAACAATGGCTTTATTCAATAATTAATAAGAACTGTAATAGCTATGTAGTATGATATAATTTTCAAAGAAATTTTTTTTATATTGATAATGGTCTTTTGACAGGTATCTTTAAATTATCCTTGAATGTTACAAAATATGAACCTCCCTGAGTAAGAGAATTCCACCATGGGGTGGAGCGGCAGGGTTCAAATTGAGTGCTAAGGCATAGGGGAAAGAGCAAGTAGGTCAAGTTTTTTAAACCTATAATTTTGAAGAGTATCCCCAGGAGTGATTTGACATCTTGGGGAACATTTTATGATTTGACCTTTTGCAACTGTTGCCTGTGGTTGCCTGAATTGCAAAATTCTTAATTCCAGCTGCTTTTCAAAGCCATTTTAGAATGCTTGGTATTCTGATAACATTAAATTTCTCAACCTCTGTGGAGCCTTTTCTTTAAGAAAATGTCAGAGTCTGTGTTAGATTAATCAGGCATGGCTTCAAACACAAAGCTATGGTTAGGCCCATCAAAAGAGTTAAAATCAACAACAAAAAAATAAAGTGCTGCTAGTAATATGCCCAGTTCTTCAGAAAGGGTTTTTGACTTTGGGGTATAATCATTTATAACATCTCTCTCTTTGTCTTCTGAGTTTGGAACTAGTTGTGAGATATATTCATAAATTGGACAGATGGAACTCAAATAAATTTATTGCCGTAGCATTGGTTTAGAGAATAGGTTTGTAGTAACCAATGGAATTCTTACAATTTCTCTTCCAAGTCAAATCCTTTGGATTAAACAACACAAGGGAGAGGTGTGTTGCAAGACAGACATACTTGCCCAGAATAACTTTCTGTAATCTGCTGAGTACCCTAAGTAGAGACTAAGTGAGACAGGCCTCTAGATCAACATCAAAAATTAGACTGAAGCTTGACTAAGGTGTGCTTTCTAAGTGGTGAACAGAAGCAACAAATTATTAGTTCCATCCAGTAAGGTGACACCTAAGTGGGCAAGACTCCCAAGTTCACAATCAGATAGGGAGAAATGAATAAAGTGAACGCAGAGCAGAGTGAAACATTCCTTCTCAATAATTCTAAAAGGGTGAAATTTCCTGTTTAATAGGTCAGGAAAAAATGAGGGAAGATGGAAGAGACTGTGCCCCCAGAAGAGGAGTATGTACTAGAGTAAGTTCTGCTAAATATTTGCATTGTAGGCTATCACAAGTGCCCTCTAAAAACAGTGTTCTATGATCACAGATGCTTGGGAAATGCAAGGTTAAAAGCAGATACCTTCCCACAGTGCAAAACCACATCCATACTAATGTGCATGGTGAACCTACAGTTGTGTAGCATGCGATGCAGCGAAGTCAAAGATTCCAGATTGAAAAAGCCATTGTTCTTAGTTTCTTATGGAACCAATGCTCCGTTAGACACAGTTTAAGAACATTGTTTTCAAATTACTCCCAGTCAGTTGCTGCTTCTTCCTCCTCCACCATGTCTCTTCTTCCTTCTTCCCTCTTCTTTAATATTTCAATTTCTGGTATCCCTCAAACTTTGACAGAAATTTTAAATGGCAAATAAAATAAAATATGAGTGGACAGTGGAATAAAAGTGTATACTTTCTAAAAAGTTACTTCTACAGAGTAAATTTATGTAGAATAAATATTTATGAAGAATATATATGCTTATTTTGGAATCCATAAGGAATTATCTATCTGATTATAGTTTGAACCCATATTTTATGATTAAAATGCCCCACAAATATTCAGACCACCCTTCTAAACTTATTGCATATGTTATTTTGTTAGAATTAGTGGAAAATTATTGATGAGACTTGGAGATATAGTCTAACTTTGGTTACATCCTTCTCCAATATTAGCAGTTAGAAATAAGTTACCACAAATTTTGGAGCCTTTCTGTACAAATCAGTGAAATTCGTCTAATAGTAGTAAAACATAGATTTTTAGGTGGCATTCAGAGTGCCTGGTAGGACATAGGGGGTGCTCAAAATGGTGGTAATTATAACAACTATTGATCCTTGCAATTACTCTGTGAGGTTACAATGGTGGAGTTTTTTGTCTCTATTTTACAAGAAAGGAAACTGAGGGTCTGAGTGGTTAGGTAGCCTCCTAATATCACAAAGTTAGTCCTTGGCCAACTTGGGACCATAAACCAGTTCTCACTATGAATATTTATGTGTTTTTACAAATGAGTAGATGCCAAACAACTTTCTATAAGAACAAACTTCTCTCTTCAATGTAGATGGAACAAGTGGCTATCCATGGCTAAATTCTTCATTTTCCCAGAACAGAACCATGGACCCTGCCTTTTTTTATAGGGACATCTTGTTCCTTCCTACAAGTCACAAATAGGATTTCTACTTATTTTCTCTCTGAAGTGCAGTTTCATCATTTCTATGTCAAAATAATAACCAGGATTACAATTGTGACAACCTAATGAAAATATCTACCTCCATGCAGCATGGAGTCCTTCCTCAGCTAGCATTTACCTCAATGGGTATGGTTGACTGGAGGCAAATGACTTTCCCGGGATTTCTCAGATTTCTACTGATACCTCTGTAGATAACATTTGCTCTGTTGAATTGGTTTGATTTTCTTCTCAAAGTTAACACTGTTCTATTTATGTGCTTCTCATTGGTGTCTCTCTTCTGAAATGCTAAAAATATTTCTATTGAGTGACTTAGAACTAGGAGAGCTACGAGTGAAATAGGAATTCACATTTTTTAATGTCTCCTGAAATGGGGCTTCTGAAAGAGGCAAATTAGGAGATTTGCTGGTGTCTTAATGATACTCTAAAACAAGGAGTAACTACACATAAAAGGATAGTTTATAATCTATGTCTTCACAATCATGTTGCGGGGAGGAGATGTGGCTCAAGCAGTTGAGCGCCTGCTTCCCACATGGGAGGTCCCAGGTTCAATCCCCAGTGCTTCCTAAAAAAACTAAAAAGCAAAACAGACAGCAAGCAAAAAAAAAAAAAAACTGAAAAAAACAGCTCAGGGAAGCCAACGTGGCTCAGTGGTTGAGTGCCAGCTTCCCACATACTAGGTCTGGGGCTCAATCTCTGGCCCCGGTGCCTCAAAAAACAACAACAACAACAAGAACAAAAATGTTGATACCCAATTCATCTGCATTTCAGAGTCTGGGTGGAACAAAGGAGAGCATAATTTTATTGATATAAATCTTTGAGCTCTATTAAAATGATTAGAGTATATTAATAGTTTTCATGGATATGGCATACATTGATGACTGTATAAAGGGCAAGCCTGATTACTTTACTATTACTTGGGATGTTTGGAAGAGGTCTTTTAAAAAATGCCAAGAAATATCACTTAGTAGGGAGCTTGCTTACCAAGTTCATAGAAGGTATTTTGTGACACAACTGCCTGTCCTCAGGAAACTAAATGTACCAACTCTTCTATACATGGTATCTGAAAGGTTACAAAACACTTTCCCTACCATTAATAAATTTTGTTTTCCTAACAGCCTTTGCAAGAGATTAATTATCTCTATTTTATTGGGAGAATTCAAACAACTTAACTAGGTCCCTGTACCTTGCTAATGATATCTGTAGGACTTGAATCCTGGGGCTCGATCCCTGCATATTTTCTGCTCCTGTGAACTACTCTGTACTTATGTCAGACCTGTTTTAGTATCTCATCAAATGTTTATAGAAGTTAGACTTCTATAAATGATGCTGAGAAAGTTCATTCCCCTTGGATGAATCAAAGTGGCAAATAAATATTCATTTGTATCTTCAGGATTAGGTTTCTGAGAAAGACTTGTGTTGCCTTGTTTTGTTTTGTTTTTCATATAGATCCAATGGTGAATTCCTTTGCTGCAGATTTGGAATCTGATGATGAGCTCAGAATAATAAATGGTATTGCAAAAGGCCACATTGGTCCAAGGATCTGTAGGAGCTTTTTTGGAGAGTGAGAAGAATCTATTGTACTAATAAAGACAAGTATGTAGTAAAGGAATGCAGAGAACTGAGATATTAGCAAGTATTTCACCATGTAAACCTAGAAAAAACACCTCTCTCTGGAGGTTTTGAGCATATTGAGCTAAGCTTCATCTAAAGTTGTTCTCCAAAAAGAGAGCTCTACTATGGTTATTGAGTCAGACAGGCTGGTGTTCCAGACAAATGAATTTTTGCCTCCTAAAGTTAATATTGTCCATTATATAAGGTTCAAGAGCAAATGAAAGCATATTTCCTTTTTGTAGTTGGAACCCCCAGTTTTCCAAACCAATTTTCAATATTAACCACATTCAACAATTGCTTAAATTTATACTTTCTTGCTTTATCTCCATGACTCTGACCACAGGCTCAAAATGAAGAGGTGGGAGTCTTGCTCCCACTATTAGATAGCTCTGTCTCCTTGGATAAAGTACCCTTCTTCTACGATGGGCCTCAGTTGTTTAATCTTTAAGACGAGAGCATTAGTTAAGATGAATTCTAAGACCATTTCTAACATTAATTCTCTTATGAATATTCATTCACATTTCTTCTGTACTTATTAGGTACCAGAATGGTGTTAATTTATACTATAATTATATTTTACTATGTACCAGGAATTGTATCAAAACAGTATGTGTATTAACTCTTTTATATTGACAATAATCCTGTGAGGGATGTACTATTATTATCCCTTCTTTACAGATACGGGATTGAAAGTTCAGAGAATTAAGGAACTTGCCCCAAAGCAAATGAGCTGTTAGTGACAGGAATTTGAACCTCTCCACCCTAACACCAAAGCCCTTGCAGTGGACCTTATTGATGCCCCTTCATGATCACCTTTCCTGAACTGGTGAATATCCATCCCCCACATGCTGGGAGGGTCAGCAACTCACAGGTCACCATTGCCCCATTTTCCTCTTTTAGAGAAGTGCTTTTTGGCAAAATAGAGGCTCCTGGACTGGGAGATTAAGTCAACCGTGTCCCTCCCCCTCCCCTCCTCCAACCTCCATCCAACCTGCAAGGTACATGTTACTGGCCCTATTGTTTCAAGGAAGGACTAACTCTACAGTACAGTTTATTCCAGAACTTCCTGTGAAAGCAGTCTGAAGCAAATCCATGCTTAGCTTCTTTTCTCTGCCCAGTCCTGCTGCCCTCACTTCCCTTCTGTGAGCTCAACCCAAACAATTTAGCCTTGTAAGAATCCCAGACTCAAGGCCTGCTTCTAGTGAACCTGAGTTAATGCAACCCCCATTCTTCACCATGATTCTCCACTTCCTCTCTCAATGGACGAATCAGAATGGGTCTTAAAAAGAGATTGAGTATGGGAAAATGCCTATATTACACTTTTCATTTTCCATTATACATTCTGATTGCTTTTTTTAACATATGAGTTTAAACAAACCATAGATGAAATAAAAATGGTAAGTTTTGAAATGAAAACACATTAGGCTTAAATTGGAAGAATGTGGTGGTTCTGTTTCAGCAGCCAAACCCCTCCGAGCTCCTCTCTCACTAATTGTATGTAGCTAAGAAGCTCAAATCACTGATCAGTCCTTTAATAAGCATAATACAGCTACTCTGATGAGCTGATTTCCCTTTCCTTTTAGTCTTCTTGGCAAGGAGTTAAGATTAGGAGGTCACTGTGAACTTCTATCTACATATCAGGAGATTAAGTTTAGCAATTTATCCAGCAAGAATATTCCCAGCTACAATAATATCTAAAGTAAAAATTTAATATCTTTTAAAGCCCATGCTGATCTTTGCCTTGATTTTAAAGACTTCTAGTACATAGTTCATTCATGATTTTCCTCATGGCAATCCGAGCTACAAACTATTATTGATCTCCTTCTATGTAGCAGACTCTGTGCTAGATGTTTGGAACAAAATAGGCAAAGCTGCTTTTCTTATGGAGCTTATGAACTGATTATAGTCTAAAGTGCATCCAGTATTCATACTTATCATATACTATAAATTATGATCAGCTCTATCAAAATCATATGATGCTATGCAATCATACTGAGGGCATTTGATCTAATAAGGGCTTTCTTGATGATGGTATAAATGAGTTGATATTTGAAGAATGAATCAAGTAATTAGATAAAGATGAGATATAATAGAGCTTGATTCAGAGGAATCAGAATGTAAAAGACCCTATGGCAAGACGTAACATGGAGCATTTAGGGAACAGCAAGAACCCAACTGGAGTGTTGGAGAAGCACTATTTAAGGCAGGGGTTCTTAAGGGGTCCATGAATTGAAATTTAAAAAAACATTATTCTTGTGGGGATGTATTGGTGTGGGTGTGACATATTTATTAAATAATACAGCGTATAGTGTGAACTTAGTAAGTGGTCCATGTTTTTCACCTGACTGGCAAAGGGGTCTGTGGAACAAAAAAGGTCAAGAACCCCTGATTTAAGGTGAGGCTGGAGATGTGGACAGGAAAAAGACCATACAAATCCTTTCAGGACGAGTTAAAGGATTTTGGCGATTTAGAGGTGCATATGTGCATGTGAAATGATTAGAGGGGGAGAGAGCTTTCCAGAAGTTGGGGCCAACATATCTAAAACCAGAACACAAGAAAGAGCAGTGCCCCTTGAAGGAGTAGAAAGTAAATTGGGTTGGCTGGACAAAAAGTAGGGGACTGTAAATAGGGTGAGACAAGGCTGGGATAGTTCAATGTGGATCAAGGAAAAATGGATCAGAATCATATGTTAAGTAGTATGGATTTTATACTGAGGAACTTGAAGGAAATGGCATGTATAAATATGCATTCTAGAAACATTAGTCTAGAGCAGGACTACCATAACTTTCTGCAATGATTTAAATTATTCTATAATCTGCACAGTCCGCTATAGTAGTCACTAGCCACAGGTAACCAAATGAACACTTGAAATGTGGCTTGTGCAACTGAGGAACTGATTTTTTTTAATTTTAATTAATTTAAATTTAATTAGCTACATGTGACTAGTGGCTACCATCTTAGAAAGTGCAGGTCTAGACATACTATGGAGAGTGTGGTGTGGGGTGGGAGGGGAAGGACGGTTGGAAGGTTGGAATGAAGGAAAGGAGGGTGGAGATGAGCTGGGAGACAGATAATGCCAGGAAAAATAAAGACAGAAAAAAATAACAGCATAGAAACATGAAATGAAAATATTCTATTCATTTTGTCCAGGGCTTAGAGAACTTGAAGGGCATAATGAGAAAGAACAACCTAGGTTAAACTCAAGACTACAGCAACCTTGAATGCCAGGCTGAGGCATTTGGACTTTCTTTGGAGGAATGTGGAAGTATTTAAGGCTTGTGATGAGGGTGTTATTTAGTCAGAACTTTCAGAAATGTGCTTGCCAGAAGTTCATCAAATAGTACCGTATAAGATCAATTAACATGTAAATGTTTTATTAGAGCCCTGTGCTATAACATAATGATGATATATATATATATATGTATTACTTAGCCTGATGATTCCATGATGGCAAGAACTATATTTACCTAGATGTTTCTCTCCTGGATCTCACAACACCCAGTTGCTGGGAGAATGTTGAATGTGATTACAGAATAGTTCAAGAGAGCTTAAGCCATCATGAGAAATGGTGGAAGGTGATGATTGCAGAAACTACATGTGGGAACATGCACAGAAGTTAGCTACTATTTGAATTTGGAATACTGCTTTTCTCCCTCATAAAACTCTAGGTCCCTTTAGTTTAGGGACAATTCTTCTGTCCAAATGTGTTATAACTCACACTTCTGGACATACAGCAAACCTTGAGAAAAACTTGAAAGGCAATATTTGAAAACCAATTTTTTTCCCTTCAGTGTTTATCCCAGAAATGTAGGAGTAAAATTGATTTTATATACTTTCAGATGACCTTCCAAATATACCCCACCAAGTGTGTGTAGCTCTGCTCTTTTTCCACATCTCACCAGTTTATTTTCTGCCAATCAGATAAGCTAAAATTGAAGTATTGTTATTATTTTACTTTGCATTCTACTGGTCACTACTGAAATTCAGAATCTTTTCATATACTCATGAATTTTCATTCATTTTGTAACCTAGTTAAATTTTTTTTTTTTGGAAGTATTTTCTCCAAGTGTGGTATTTTGCCTTTTAACTTTATTAATATAGAAAGTTATAATATAGAAGTCCTAAATTTTATGTAGTAAACCTGTATTATCTTTCCTGTATGCCTTTTATATTTTATGCTATGCTTAACAAAGTCTTTTCCACACTAAGATTATAAAGATATTCTCTTAAGGTTTTCTCTTTTGTAGTATTTATATTCATGCTTAAATTTGGATATTCAGGCCATTTCTAAAATGTACTGCTGCATATTGGATAAGATACACATATAATTTCATAAAACACTTTTCCAAAATGTAATCTCAAATAATCAATTCTCCTGCCTGTCTATCAGTGGTCAAAATCAACCTCATGGGATTATGCCTCAGATTCAAGTGTCTAATAAGGGGTGATAAAGGTAAATCAAATATATTGCCTCAACACATCTCTCTGTCTATCTGAGTATAGTCAAAGAAAAGATAATCTTGCTTCCGTTCAACCCATTTAATTGAGAATCAGTTGAGAGAGCCATAGGTTTTAATCTCTGCATCAACTAATATAGTGCTCTGGGCATAGGAAGGATCAAATTTATTTTGTTGAATTAAATAAAAAAGAAGCTATAGAAAGGGATATAAAGAAGAGTATAGCACTAAGTACGCATTCAAAGAGAACATATTGGAATAGTATAGAATCTAACAGTATTTAAGTAAAGCAATAATCGTGAGAGAGGAGCAAGGTGAAAATGTATCTGAGCCTTTGTTTGCTCTCCTAACAAAGCTTTTAGGATGTTTAGAGATAATCTATGCAAGCCATTCAGCCCAGGGCTGCATGTCGTAACCCCTCGTTCCTGGTAACTAGAAAACAACTATTGTTATTATTTCAAGGGTTCAATGGAGAGAAGAACTCTCTATCTTGGAACATTAAGTTTGTAAGAAGTGATAGTTTCATGTATGAAATAAGAGTCTAATCACTCTAATAAATGCTGATTTTTAAAGCTTTTATATGGTTAACACCACAGTTAAAAATAATAATTGAAACCTCACTTTTCATTGATGTTGATTTTCTTTTTCTCAAAAACCAGACAGATAAAGCTCACAAAAAGAAGAAAAGGAAAAGATGGACATTAATTGGTGTTATTTCAAATTATATACCTTTTCTCCTCAATCTTTGCCTCTATTACATTTTAAATTAGGACAAAAGCAGGAACCAAATTAATTTATAAACTGCTATGATCCTAAATAGCTTGTGTTAAGATGAATCAATGAAGATTTAGAATAAATTTGAACTGGCAGAAATAACCACCTTTGAGACTTGGTTGGAATTTAAACCTTTTGGGCTTGGTGAATCACTGATGTGGCGCTTCAAGAGGATTTGATTTTATAGGCTCCTCAGCCCAAGAGGTTTTAAGACTACAGAAAGTGATGTGGCCTGAGAGATAAGACTGGCACCAGGCTGTCACCGTGAAGCTGCTTTGCTTTTAAACAGCCTGTTCCCAAGTTTGAATCCATAATCCAGTGGTAGAAGAGATTTGGATTTGTTGGCATAGATGAAAAATGCTCAGAGTGTATTATTTTCTAGTAGAAATTGATAAGTAGGCCACAGAAGTTTAAACTCTCACCAAAAGGGAAGTGGAGAATTGAATTGAGATAATTATATTACTAACTTGAGGCAAAATTAATGTTCACCTTTAAAAGGATAGATCATTAATGCCAAATTGTAGAGTTCCCTTCACTTACGGAGGAGGAAGGAAGTTTCCAAAATTGTCAAGGTTTATTTAAGATATTATCATTTGTAACTTTCCATTTAAGCAAAATTTTCAAATATGCACAAAGAACTCCCAAGGGCTTGGAAAACAGGAGGAAAATACCCTAAGTATTATCATTTAAAATAGGAAATTGTCTCTCTTTCTTTGATATTCCTATCTATAATAAGAGACCTGGTATTCGCCTCTAGTATTCTAATCAAAGAAACAAGAAAGAAAAAGATGGACATAAATTGGTGTCATCTCAAATGAAAGTTCTTCACTCCCCAATTATAGCCTGTGACTATTATATTCTAAATCAGGAAAAAAAAGAGACTAAGCTAATTTATGAAATTCTATAACTTTAAATAGGCTATATTTAGGTAAATCAACAAAGAGAAGCATAATCTTGGAGACTTAACCAAAATCTCCAAATAAGAAATTCCTACCTTCAAATTTTCAGGAATAATTGCTAAATAATTGCAGCATATTGATCTCCAAAAGGGATAGAATGTTCCATTGGAGTCCAGATCCCCCAGTGAGTATTGGGACCACTATCACTGCCTTAGACAAGTCTGGTTTTGACAACAGCGCATCAATCTACCAAAAGACAGTAACTCCACTTGGGAAACATTGCAGGTTTAGGAGAGAGTCTATACTCCCTCAAAGATGAGTCAGTGAAGGGTTCTCTGTCTCAGTAACTTGGAAGAGTGTGCAGTGAAGTTTGAAAGTGGGAAAGAACTGACTTGAACATCAATAAATACCTTACTAAATCTGTCTTCTCTGCACGAGGCTTCTAGAGAAACTTATTTTCAAATCTGTTCTAAACCAACCAAGTAAATGGAGAAACATAGGCACAATGACAAATAATTAAACCAAAACACATGATTTGGATTTAATTATCCACGTATATTTGCATGTAGTGCAAAATACAACTTAGTGTAGAAAAAGAAGCATCTTTTGAAAAGTGGTCTCATTTATTCACTTCACAAAGAGAGTGTGGATATAATTTTTGAAACTGATACTTTCCAAGGGTATAAAGCAAACATAAATATAGAATAACTGGGATATGTTTTCATTATAAGTTTTCTAATTTCAAACATTTCCTTAGTTTTCACTTGGAATTATCCAAAATGAAAGACATGGAATTTTAAAACCAACTTATAATTCACAATTTAAAAAAATTAAATTGTTACATTAAATTGTTCTCATGTATTTCTATTCATATGTTTTTTATTTGATTCTTTTAATGCTTATTTGTACACTGTATGGATGACCTACATATATCACTTTTTTAACCCAAATGTTCCATAAGGCAGCTTCATCATTTTTCTTTCTCTGTGTCTAAAATTTATAAATGCATTCATTCATTTGTTCATTTATTCAATAAATGTTATTTAATGCCTATTTGGAGTCAATAAGTGTGCAATGGTGGGCTAAAATAGGCACTATTTATGAATTCAGGCAGCTAACGTCTAGGAGGAGAGTCAGACTTGACCATGAACAATTACCAATTGAAGTAACTGTATGAAGAAAAACCACATGGTTCAATGAAAACAGAAGACAAATGTCTTAGCATAGGAATTTGGTTATAAATTCAGATTAAAATATTCATTTATCGATGTCAAGTACCAGGATATCCCCTCTGGTTTGTATGGACAAAGGCCTGCGAACAACAAGAAATTGTTACAATAATTGCAGATAAGAGAAGCACAGTGATGATACGCCATCCCCCACTCATCCCATCAAACAACAAAAAAATTATATTGCATGTGAAAATACAGTGGGAAGAGAAGACACTGTCAAAAAAACTTGAAAGAAGAAAATGTGATCATAATGCTCAACAAATATTTCCTTCCCTCTATTTGTTATATTGCTTCTAAAGGGATCAGGATTCAGTTTGGGTTCCTTTTTTTTTTTCTCTCCCAATTGGATAGAAAATAGTTTCTCAACACACATTTTGTATAGAATATAAAACATTTAATGTATATGTGTGCACCACATGGGAGTTGAATAAATGCTTATTTAAAAAATGTTTTCCAATTTTTTTGGTAAGGATTTGCATGGTGTCATATTTGTTCCATTTCAGGAGATTATGTGGTCATGTCTGTCTACTTTGACCTGAGCAGAAGAATGGGCTACTTCACCATTCAGACCTACATCCCCTGCACACTTATTGTTGTCCTATCTTGGGTATCTTTCTGGATCAATAAGGATGCTGTTCCAGCCAGAACTTCTTTGGGTAAGGAACTTTGCTAGTGTGGTAGTGTCCCCAGATAAGTATCCAATATACATAGTCTTTATTTCTCTTTCTAAGTTGATTTGCTTTTAAATTCAGTCAGTAATTACAAAGAAATCCCATTTGTTTCATTGAAAACTAAAATGACCATATCTTGAAAGAATCGTGTTTGAACATCCCTTGTTCTGTTTTCCTTAATTGCCTCAATAGGTTTTAGTAAGTAAATTTTCTTACTAATGAATTTGAATTAAAATTTAAAAATATTCTTAAGACCGCTATTTTCAGCAGATATTTTACAACGGTTGCAAATATTTGGAAAATTGAGACTTTATTTCATTTTTTTCCCATTCAGAATGCTATCAGGAAATCTGGGTAGTGGTTTACTGGAGCTGCTCACACTAGCTTGTGAGAGCTGATGTCGTGCATTTCTTCCCAACTCCATGTCCAGTGATGTCACACTGGTAGCTTTAAATTGGCAAGGTGGGAGTATTTATGCTGTGGAAATAGGCATACATTACAAATTAGGGCCTTGATTTTTATTTATTGTTGTTTTTTTTTTTCCCCTAGGGTGTCAACTGTTAAACTTTTACTAGTACAACTCTGGCTAGTGGTTAATTCTAACATGCATAATTACTGTGGTGATATTTGAAGATATACGTTCACCATAATTAGCTCTTTATAATAAGCCATTGAAAATATTATATTTGGGTAAAAAAACACATTTACCTGTGAAATTTTTGCACAAACTTTCCACTTTTAAGATCATTTGTAATGTGCTCAAATTATATATATGGTGGTATTTCTCTTGGATTTTGACATCTGTTTCCTCACATGAAGATGAAAGCTCACATAGACTAAAACAAGCTAAAGCCTCACATTGACACTGAAGTCTAGGCCCATGGATGAAAGGTTCATATTACATAAAATTCCTTAAAGAGTAAACTAAGAATAAAGCCATTGAAAGATGAATTATAAAACCACAATCCCCTATCATTAGTTATGTGAAACCTAGAGCCACTTCTCTTGCTAACCCACTGTCTAGAGAAGCATATGGTGAAATATTTAAGAGCTTGGATTTTGAAGTCCAACAAACCTGGGTTTCAATCTATAAACAGAGTATGACCTTGGGAATGTCCTTTAATCTCTCTCAATCAGTTTCCTCATATCTTAAACAGGTATGATCTTTGTACCTCACTCATGGGCTTTATTAGGGTTAAATTAAATATGATATTCTACACAAATTGCATGGAATTTATTAAGATCTCAGAAATGTTAACTACTATATTCATTTTATGACAAAATGATCTGTACCAAGTTATTAAAACTGAGGACAGAAGTAATTTCTGGAAGGAAAAAAAAAGACACCATTTGCATATGTGCTTTCTTCCAAACCTAATTTAGTTTCCCATCTGTTTCAAAAAGAATTTATTTTTATTTTTTCCTGTTATGTGATGTATTCTCTTTTACAATACTTATTCAACAATCGTAATATCGCATCTATGCTAAATGCTGAAACAAACCCAAAATACATTGAGCTTATTACTTTAAGGCTATTACTATTGTATTACATCCTTAGATATCTATCTTTAACATCAGAATGTAAATGTCTTTTTTATTCTAGCACTAGCAAGTGCCTCACACATGCAGAAAATTCAATAATTGTTCATTTAATGCATGCACTTATGAATGAAGTGAACAAATGCATTGATGTATTCTACCACTCCCCAAAGTATTTGAAGGAAAATATTTCATATCAACTTATCCTCTTGTAGCCAGGATTCCTACTGATTTAACTCTGTCCATGACCACTCTGGTAGGGCATTTCAGTCACGCATTAAACGAGTGTTCATTGTCAAAATGCCATGGTGGGAGTCAGGATCAGGTGAGCAGGCTGTCCTGAAAGGCCTCTGAACAAAGAGTAGATAGATACTCCTATTTGTAGGTCACTTGTTACAAGTCAAGCATATCCAAAGTGGCTCCCAAGCCTTTTCTACTCATCACTACAACCCCAGGAATCAGTTGCAATGAATATAACACTTACCATGTTTTTTAGAGCTGAGGAAACAGAGGCCCTGCAAGGTTCAATGAATTACACAAGGTCACACAGCCAGTGGGTGGCAGACCCTTGACTAATGAGACCTAGAATTGCTCTGGGTGTGACGATTTGCTGAAGGCCAGTGGTGAGAGAAGGAAGTGGAAGAGGGAAGCAGGGCCGAGCCAGTTTCTGCTGCCTCAATCATTTCTCTAGATCATTACTTCTCAGACTTAGCTGCACATTTAATTTAAATCACCAGGGAAACTTAAAAATACAGATGCCTTATTCCAACCCCCAGAGATTCTTATTTAATTGGTCTCAGGCATGGCCTGGGTGGCAGGATATTTAAAAGTTTCCCCAGGTAATTCTAATATGCAATCACGCTGGAGAACACTGCCCTACATTTTATTGAGTCCTATTACCTTTTCTAATGTTTACAATCAAGAGTTAAACCACATGACTTTAAACCCTACGGGCTTAAGCTTATTGCCATCAACAGTTAGAGCCAAGGTGTTTGCTGAGCAAGAAAACTATTTCCACCAGGCTCAGGGCTCTGGTTCTTTTCTGAGGAGAGACCACTAGAGCTTGAGAGAGAAGAGTCATCTTGGATCTTAAAACATTTGAATGTAGTTCAGCACACAGGTGGTAGCTGGTGAGGTTTAATCATGGTACAATGACCATGGATGGAATGAGTAAAATGGCAATTATTATTTTTCACCAAGTAGTCTGAGGTAAGCTAAAATCCCTGAAGAGCTTACTTCAGTCCAAGACATGGGAAAATGATGAAAGCTATGGATATTTTTCCTCTATCCCAGGTAAGAGAAGTTTCTTTGCTTAGCAAGGGACTTAAAATCCACGTCAAACTACTTAGTTGCTGGTTAGTGAATCAGTTAAAACTGCCATCCTCTATGCTTTATTGTTTATGTAATAGATGTGGTTCTAGGCAGAACCCTGAAAATATCATGAAACAATTCTTCAAGATCCCAATTTTATATGGCTTGTGATAAATTTCCACATAGCTTGAATAGCAGCTTCCCAATTTGCTACATCAGTGTTTTACCTTACACATCAGAATTTGTTTCAACTAAACTATTATATGCCAGATTTTTAAAAGTGGACTCAACTTTGGTATATAACATAGACACTGGCATTTTCACTTCTCATAGGTCAGTCGTGGCTTGAAGCCTGAATGTGAAATGAAGGCTGAGGTGCCAATTTAGTGTTTAATTTCTTCACAGAGACATCAGCTATAATCAGATACAATCAAGAACTCCTATATGAATTAATGCATAGACAACCTAAAAGAAGATTTTTTTTTTTTAGTTTGAGAAGCCGGTCTTTTTGTCCCTAAATTAATGATAATAATACCTTATATTCATTGTGACTTTACTAATATTGGCACTTTATATGTGTTATTTAATTTAATCTTCATAAGATATTTCCATATAAGGTATTTTTATCTCTTCTCCAACCCTGAAGTATGTAGGTGGGAAAACCTAACCTTCCTAAGGTTCCACCATGATGACATGGCAGACATAGACCCATAGCACATTTTCTATCAAGAATCTACAATGGTTTCCCAACTGCGCTGTGTTTTAATGCAGATGTACCTTTTTTTTAGAGAGAAAATATAACAATGTAGTTCAGAACATACCACCGTGCTGATGTGGCCACATGATCTGTTTGTTCTCTTGTGCTTCTGTTCAGGTATCACCACTGTTCTCACAATGACCACCCTCAGCACCATTGCCCGGAAATCACTCCCCAAGGTCTCCTATGTCACAGCGATGGATCTCTTTGTATCTGTTTGCTTCATCTTTGTCTTCTCTGCTTTAGTGGAGTATGGCACCCTTCATTATTTTGTCAGCAACCGGAAACCAAGCAAGGATAAAGACAAAAAGAAGAAAAACCCTGTATGTATCTTTTTTCCTTTGAGGCCACTGAAATATTTATATAGAAAGACCCCCTGGTTTTGTGTTGTTTTGTTGTTGTTGTTGTTGTTGTTAGTCTGTGAGTAAGCTCAGCCTTAGCACTTGCACTCCAAGAAGAAAACACAATGTGTGACTTTGGCTGGGCCATAAGAATCCATTCCATTAATTAGTGACTTGGGAGAGAACTGATTCTCAAAGACAGACTCCCCCAATCTATATGTTCTCTGAGTTGTAACAGTTAGGTAAATATAATTACCTGCTCTCTTCATTTCATGGGGAATATAACCACTGCTGAGAAATATATCCCCTTTCCAGGTGGAATTAGACTGGGTTTTTGTTTGTTTGTTTTGTTTTTTGTTTTTTGTCTTCCTGGTCCCCTTACTATATTTTTAAATCATTGATGTTTTAAGTTAAAATTTTCAACCAAGATATTCTACTAGGCATCCACAAGGTTCTTGAAGTTTCAAGTATCACCACACTTTTGCAAATAATTTAAGTACATGTGTGCAGGTATGTGTGTCTGTTTTTACAACAGGTTTTCTATTGATTTAATATTTGAAATGTATCTGATTTCTCTTTAAGACACATGACTCACCTATTGTTTGGGCAAGTGATTTAACCTCCTGGTGCCTTAATTTTCTCATATATAAAATGAATCTTATAAATATATATAGCTTATGGGACTACTGTGAGAAATAAATGTGGTAATACAGGTAAAAAATCATTAATTACATAGCACCTGGCACATGGAAATCCCTCACCATTAATAGCTGATGATCATGGTGGATGATGACGATTTCTACAATAAACAAACTGGATTGATCCCAGAGTATGCACAGTTTGGAAACAGGTAGAATGACTTCAGCTTGCCACCAAACTTCTAATAGAGGTGACGAGGCATGCATATGAATGCTTAACATAATTATCTTTTATCGTGGATTTTGAGAAGAGCACCTTGTTACCCACTTACCCACCTGGACTCAGTGTCTCATTCATAAGAGCCCCATGAAATATAAATTCCATTCTCTTTCAAGTCAGGGGCAAAGGAAATCATCCTGCCCTCCTGAATTGATGACCTCTCCTAGTCTTCTGCTCTAAAGGACATGAGAGCTTAGAGAATGGCTAGCTATCTGAGCCAGACATTTTGGGGGATGAATTACACTGATGGAATCTAGCTGAGTCTAGGTTGTAGCGTGATGCATCTCTAGGAACCAGTGAAATTATACAACCCAGGCATATATATTTGAATGTAACACTTTGTAACAGGTAAAGAAAGAAGCATCATTCTTGATGATTAATTAAAAAATGCTTACCTTTAATTTACCAAATATTTATTATGCTTTATGCAGTCCTTCCCTTCACTGTCTGTTTTGCATCTCTCTGCCTTTCCATTTTCTTTATCCTTGTTTTATTTTCCTTGTTGTGTTGTATCTTGTTTGCTCCCCCTTCTTCCCTTTCCATTTTGCTCTCCCCCAAAATATGGTTTAAATGACACTAGGTTTTATTACCTGCCAGCAGTAACAAGGATGTGTGGACTACCTTTCAAACAAGCTCTGAAGGGAGCTTGACCCTCTCTAGTAGCTAAGTCATTGCAAGGTGGATTTTGTTGCACAGATAGAAATACTTGGATTCCTTAATCCAGGAACATGGAGATAGCAGAAAAAGACAGAGACAGAGGAAAAAGGGGATTAGGGAAACTGAGACAATAAAATTACTTGGAAATTTCATGCATTTCCTCCTTTAACCAATTGAATGGTTTATTGGAACTAGCAAGAGCCTAAGCTTGGAATGAGTAGTTGAAATTTCATTTTCCTGTATATTAGGTCCTTCGGTTCATTATGTTAAGACTTATCTATTAAGGCCTGCTTGATTATAATTTAAAAATATAATCACAGATTATACAGAGGAACCAAACAAAAGGAAGCATCCTCACAATTGGACAACACTGGCTTATAATAGTTAGACAATTGTGGAATAACATTGTAGATTTCAGTAGCAATCACAAAATTCCATTTTCCAACTTTAGGCATTTACTCTATCCCAAGCTCAGAAATGTCCCTCTGTGTTTATAATTTCAGTTTCTTTCACTTACTATGTTTTCAAAATGTATTTTTAATTTATCTTATTTTGTCTCCCTCTCTTTTTTTTTCTTTTCTATCTTTCTCTCCTTCTTTTGATTAAAAAAAAAAATGCGATTCTTTTTTCTGTCTACAAACCCAAAGCTTCTTCGGATGTTTTCCTTCAAGGTATAATGTTTTTGGAATGGAAATTCACTGCATGCAACTGCTGAATTTAACTATTAATGCTTACATGGTGTTTTATTTTTTTATGATTAGACATTTAAGAATTTTACTAGATATAACACATTCCAGATGGAGATATTTCTATAGATTTCTAGAGTTGATTCAATAACCCTACACTAATTCACAGATGTTTTGAACTTACATGGACTTCGAAAGCTATAAGCCCCATGAGATGTCACTAGGAAAGAGGGCCTCTTTAATATCAAAGCTAAGACTGACCTTCTTTTCTTGAATGAAAATGGGATCCAATTTCATCAGCTACACCTACCATATTCATTCCCTCTTAAACCTGATAATTAACTCTGTAATTCCTTATTCAAAATGGAATTGTTTATTTGATCATAAATGAATAAACTTTTTTCAGAAGGGTTTAAGTTAAAAACACCCATCCCTTCCTTCAGGGTGATCACTGATCCTATTGGTTCTATCGTTATGCAACTTTGCAATGAGACTTCTATTCCCACTTGAATTCTGATTCAATTGACACAAGGATTTCTGTTTATATTATGCTCAAATTGACTCATTCAAATTAATATTAAATAAATCATTTAATTTTATAGCAACTTTATAATTTGTCTGGTGGCAAAGATTGGACTACCATGTTTTTAATTGGTACCAGTTTCTTCTCAAATGCTAAAAAGAGTTTGATGACTAGGTAGTAATACTTTTTTTCTGAATTTTTATTTACATATAGGTAAACATTTTGGACAGTCTGAAGCTTCTAAATGGTTAATGTTAGACAAAATATTATATTCTTTTAAAACAAGTCATACCATTGTGGTATAAATCAGGGATCTTCCAAATATATATATGTATGTATATATGTATATATATATATGCACACACACATTTTTCTATTAACAGCATCTTTGCTCAGTGTAATGGTATTTACTATTTGCCTATAAGTAAGCATGATTACGAAACTGATTTCAAAATTGATGCATTTTTATTTCTCTGTTCCACTCACATGCAACACCATTAAATGCCTTCATGTATCCAACTTCACATCTAATAGTTACTAGAAAAGATGTCATGTAGTTGTTTATTTAAATCTTTAACCTTTGAGTTCTTTTGGTGTTCAATCTTCTTGCTATAGCTTGATGATATTATTTTCAGCTGCATTGCTTAAGCTCAATATTTGAAATCCGCAAATGTGCTCTCTAAGTTCAAATTTACCATTGTAGATCACGATGTCATAGCAATTTCCTGAGTAACCATTTTCAGATTCATCATTCACATTGGTGACATTGTGGGCAAAAATTCTAGGATTTGTCAAGTATAATTAACTCTGCCCTCCCTTCCCCACCCTTGTCTCAGGCCCCTACCATTGATATCCGCCCAAGATCAGCGACCATTCAAATGAACAATGCCACACACCTTCAAGAGAGAGATGAAGAATATGGGTATGAATGTCTGGATGGCAAGGACTGTGCCAGTTTTTTCTGCTGTTTTGAAGACTGTCGAACAGGGGCTTGGAGACATGGGAGGATACATATCCGTATTGCCAAAATGGACTCATATGCTCGGATCTTCTTCCCCACTGCTTTCTGCTTGTTCAATCTGGTTTATTGGGTTTCCTATCTTTACCTGTGAAGGAGATGGGGAAACATTGTTATGGGTCTTATTCACTGAATCTCATGGAGAGAAGATGCCCTAAGTTCACTTAAAATAATCTCCTATGTGATTTATAATGATCCAAATGTGTTTTTATGTTCAAACTTGGTAAATTGTATTAATGTCATATTTTTTTGTGCCCAACTCTCCTTCAGTTAGTGTACTTTGAAGATTAATGTTTGCTATGTTTAAAACCTGCAAGACAAAGTGAAATTGATGCAAGAGCATTGAAACCAAACAAGATTTTATTTAGCTACAGCAATTGAAATAGTGAAAGCCATTACTATTTATAGTGGTTGTGTCTTTGCCCACTTCATAATACAATTAGATGCAAATGGTCCAAGAAATGTACCCTAAGTTAACTTGGGGACAAATTATGGTAAATTGGATCCCAATAGAATTAATTCCTCATTTAAGAAGAATCATAACTCACATTAAATATAAGAGTCTAGACTAGATTGTATTGCAACTCTTTCCCAAGTTGGGAGGAAATTCTCCCCTACACCACATGTACAATTATGTAAATATTTCAATAACTTAGAATGCTTTAAGTTTAATGCATGCATCTTTTTAGATCCAAAATAAATGGATTGCGGTTTCCATTATAAAATATTGTCTTTTATTTTCTATATTTGAGATATAAAGGAATCATGAATGTAATTATTATAAGGGTTTGGGTTTTTGGGGAATTGGAGGTATGAATTTTCGCAGCCTTCTCCCTCATGCATGGAGAATCAAACAGCTTATTTTTTTTCTTGTATGACATATTGCAACACTTTAAGTAAAATATAGATTGAATAATCAACATTTGACACCTCTAAATATGCCCACTTTCTTAACTAGAGTACAAAGTAACTGTATGTGCTTGCCGCTATTTTTCTTCCCTTTTGGATGATAGATCATAATATGACTTAGTCAAGATCCGCTTCTAGTGATTGTGAGTGCCTTGTGGGCAGAATCCTTGTCATTTCTTCTTTGGGTCCTCAGCACCTTGCATAGTGCCTGGCACACAGTTAGTGCTCAGTAAATGTGGTTTGAAGTGGATTGATCTCATATACTCTGGTGAATCTCTGTTCTGGCTTGGAACTGATTCATCTTTTCACATAGGCATCAAGTGATGTTTGATTTTGTGGAAAAAACAAGAAGGATCCAAAGAACTTCGGTTATTTTTATTCATCGTCAAAAAGTTATTTTAGGCAGAGTTCATACTTCTTTTTAAAACCATACTTATCTTCTATGTTTGTGCAAAGAAATGACTCTCTAGGGCATAATTAGAGTTTGGGTGCTGTATTATTTTTCCACCGCTGGGGATGAGTCAGCCCTGACCCATCCACCATTCTACTTGTGGACATATGACAGGCATAATAAGCAAGCTTCATACCTGAATGGTGTTCAGAATGTAGTATTCTATACTCTGTGAAGAAAAAAATTGTATATATATATATGGATTAAATAAAAGAATGAAAAAACAAATGGATGAGTTTCAAAGAGGTTGAGCCTATGGCAGTGGCCTCATTAGACCATATTCTAATCAAATGAAGGGGTTGTCCCAGACTTCAGGCATGATGACTTGAGCCCCACCTTCATGTATTCATCCTGCATTTTAATTTTTCTAAAACAGCACCCTTTGTCAGTTCTTTCTTATTATAATCATTGCGTTAAGTCATAGCTAGAACAGAATTTATAGATAACCTAAAAACAGTAGAAAAGAAGAGAGAGTGGCTTTGTTAATATAAAACCATTGAAGTCATCATCAGATCATCTGGATGAATCTTGAAACATATTTAGCTGCCAATTTTACAAACATTTACTACATCAGTGCTCTAGTATATAACCTCAAACACATGTAAATAGAATGAATTATTTTCTTGTTTTTGTCAAGATATTAAATGTTGACTTCTTGGGAGAGTTGTTGGCAAATTTCAATGGTGAGAAACATGTTATTAATGTTGATTCAAACTGTGTTCTGTAATGGGGACACTCAAAAAGCTAGCTTTCCAATGTGTGCATAGTATTGGCAATACGAATATATATTATATATAATCTAATTCTTAATTATCAGCTGCTCCCTGTCTATGTATTTGAAAACCTTTTCACAAAGGAATTGCCTAACATGTGGGCTTTTACAATAAAAATGCTGCATTCTAAACCATGGTGGCATCTCAGTGGTCTTGCTGGATTTGTTTGTCTTAAAGATTGTGAACCCTCTTTACCCTCTCATTACCCCAAACTGCCTTCCATTTCAGAGACTCCTATTTGTGAGCTTCTTCACTTCAAAGACCATTATGAGATATGTTTTGGATGTGGAGTGGAGAAGGAAGGCAGAAATATCATGAAGTAAGTAAAGATCAAGTATTCTATATCTCAATATTTTAGGTGTGGTTAAAAATAGGGAATCTGGTGTCAGACAGAATTGGGATCCAAAAGCTACCAGTTTTTGAATAATTGTCAACTCACTTAGACTCTCTAAGTTACCAGCTATAAATTAAGTAAAACAATGCCACCCCATGAAGTCACAGCATTCAACACACGGTTTAAAGTTCCTTCCCTTACTGCCAGTGCCTCCAGTGCACTGCTGCATGCTCCTCCTACCTTTATCAAATGAGGTCTCCTGAAAGTTCCAGCAGGAGTCATACATGCCTTAATATGACCCTACATCATGATGTTTCATTTTAAAGGAGTATTTTCATTGTAAACCTTCTTGTAAACTGTAGGTTGAAGATCTAAATATCTTGTTGAAAAAATCTCACATATTGGATTAAGTATTTGAAGTCCAAATGACCTGTTTGTTTGTTTGCCTTTTAATGTCATTTTAAAAAAATATGTTTTATTGAAATATATCATTCATACATGAATATACATAAACAAGTATATAGTAAAAGTTGTGAACTTACAAAATAAGCATGCATAACATCATACAGGGGTCCCATATATCACCCCTCTGCCAACACCTTGCATTGTTGTGAAACATTTGTTACAAAATATGCAAAAGCATCATCAAAATATTACTAATAACTATAGTTCATATCTTACATTTGATGTATTTTTACCTCAACCTACCATATTGTTATTTTTAATATATTTTTATTAAAGAAGTTGAAACTTACAAAACAATCATGCACATGTGTAGAATTCCCATACAACACACCTTCACCAACACACCACACCGTGGTGGAACATTTGTTACAGATTTTGAGATACTGTCATCAGACTATTACCACCAACCATGGTCCATAGCATACATTTGGCACACTTTTTCCATACACCTCCAGTATCAACACAGTACATCTTTGGCATTGATGCAAGAATATTACAGTAGTGCTATTAACCCAGCCCATAGGTCACACCAATTGTATTTTTCCCATGTTCCTCCACATTCCCACCACTCTGCAATAGTGACGTACATCCACTATAGCTCACAGAAGGACACTCTTTCATCTGTACCATCAACCACAATTCTCATTCACCTCTAGGTTCACTGTGTTATTCAGTCAATAGATTATTCTCTAGCTTTCTTTCAACTGACATTTACATCCCTAGACTACTCTTCAGCTACAATACCATTTATAAATCAGCTGCTACTCACTATAATGTACCATCAACTTAATACATATCCACAATTTTACAGTCAAGTTAATTAAAACTTCTATGTACATTAAGCATCAGTAATTCTTCTCAACCCTCTTCTTAGCTCCTAATAACCTATACTCTAAGTTTTAACTCCATGCTTTTATTCTTCATATTTAGTTTTTGTTAATGAGACCATGAAATATTTGTCTTTTTGTGTCTGGCTTACTTCACTTAACATAATGTCTTCAAGATTCATCCATGTTATCATATGTGTCCCAATTTCATTTTTTTTACTGCGCCATAGTATTTCATAGTATGTATGTACCACATTTTATTTATCCATTCATTGCTTGGTGGACATTTGGGTTGTTTCCATGTTATGGCAATTGTGAATAATGCTGCTCTGAACATCAGTGTGCAGATGTCTGTTCGTGTCACAGTTTTTAGTTCTTCTGGATATATTCCTAGTAGAAGAATTGCTAGATCATATGGCAGTTTTATATTTAACTTTCTGAGGAACTGCCAAATGGTTTTCCACAAAGGCTGCACCATTTTACAGTCCCACCAACAGTGAAGAAGTGTTCCTATTTCTCCACATCCTCTCCAGCACTTATTGTTTTCTGTTGTTTTTTTTAAATAATGGCCATTCTATGTGGTGTGAGATGATATCTCATCGTTATTTTGATTTGCATTTCCCTAATAGCTAGAGATAGGGAACATTTTTTTCATGTGCTTTTTGGCCATTTGTATTTCCTCTTTGGAGAAATATCTATTTAAATCTTTTGCCCATTTTTAAATTGGATTGCTTGCTCTTTTATTGTTGAGTTGTATGATCTCTTTATATAGAATAGAAATCAAAACCTTATCAGATATGTGGTTTCCAAATGTTTTTGCCCATTGAGTTGGCTGCCTTTTCACATTCTTGACGAAGTCCTTTGAATCACGAAAGTGTTTAAGTTTGAGGAAGCCCCATTGATCCATGTTTTCTTACATTTCTCTTGCTTTCGATGTAAGGTTTAAGAATGCACCATGTACCACCAGATCTTGAGGATGTTTTCCTACATTTTATTCTAGGAGCTTTATGGCTCTTGCTTTTATATTTAAGTCTTTGATCCATTTTGAATTAATTTTTGTATAAGTTGTGAGATTGGGGTCCTCTTTGTTTTGGCTATGGATATCCAGTTCTCCCAGCACCATTTGTTGAATAGACTGTTCTGCCCCAGCTAGGTGGGTTTGACAGGCTTGTCAAAAATCACTTGACCACAGATGTGAGGGTCGGTTTCTGAACCATCAATTCTGTTCCATTGATGTGTCTATCTTTATGCCAATACCATGCTGTTTTTACCACTGTGGCTAGGTAATATGATTTTAAGTCCAGAAGTGAGGGTCCTCCAACTTTGCTTTTCCTTTTTAAGATATTTCTGGCTATTTGGGGCCCCTTACCCTTCCAAATAAATTTGATAATTTATTTTCCATTTGTTTTTAAAATGTTGGTAGAAATTTTATTGGGATTGCTTTGAATCTGTATATCAATTTGGGTAAAATTTACATCTTAATGATATTTAGTCTTCCAGTCCAGAGCATGGAATGTTCTTCAAATTATTTAGGTCTTTTAAAATTTCTTTTAACAATGCATTGTAGTTTTCTGAATACAAGTGTTTTAACTCCTTGGTTAAGTTTATTCCTAAATATTTGATTTTTTTATTTACAATTGTAAATGGATTTTTTTTTTCCTGGCTTCCTCTTCAGATTGTGAATTACTGTTGTATAGAAACACAACTGAATTTTGCATATTGATCTTGTATCCTGACCCTCCCTTGAAATCATTTATTAGGCCTATCAGCTTTGTTGTAGATTTTTCAGGACTTTCAAGATATCATCTGCAAATAGTGAAAGTTTTACTTCTTCCTTTCTGATTTGGATGTGTTTTGTTTTTTGTTTTTTTTCTTGCCTGATGCTCTAGCTAAAACATGTAGCACTATATTGAACAACAGTGGTGAGAGTGGGCACCTTTGTCTTGTTCCTGCTCTCATGGGAAAGTTTCAGTCTTTCACATTTGAGTACACTGTTAGCTGTGAGTTTTTAAATATATGGCCTTTATCATATTGAGAATGTCCTTCAATTCCTATCTTTTGTAGTATTTTTATCAAGAAGGATGCTATATTTTGTCAAATGCCTTTCCTGCATCAATCAATAAGATCATGGGATTTTTCTTTTTTGATTTATTAAAGTGGTGTATGCCTGGTATAAAACCTACTTGATCATGATGAATTATTTTTTATTTGGTTGTTGAATTCAATTAGCAAGCATTTTATTGAGGACTTTTGCATCTGTATTCATTAGTGAAATGGTTCTGTAATTTTCTTTTTCCATAATATCTTTATCTGGCTTTGGTATTAAGGTGATATTGGCTTCATAGAATGAGTTTGCTAGTATTCCTTCTTGTTCAGTTTTTTGGAAGAGCTTGAGTAAGATTGGTATTAAATCTTCTTTGAATGCTTGGTAGAACTCACCTGTGAAACCATCTGGTCCTGGGCTTTTCATTTTGGGGAGTTGTTTGATGACTGTTTCAATCTCTTTACTTATAATTGGTTTGTTGAAGTCGTCTATTTCTTCTAGGGTCAGGGTAGTTTTTTGTATATTTCTAAAAATTTTTCCATTTCATCTAGATTGTCTAGTTTTTTGGCATAAAGTTGTTCATAGTATCCTCTTATGATCTCTTTCATTTCTGTGGGGTCAGTAGTAATGTCCTCACTTTCAATTTTATTTCATTTATTTGCATCTTTTTTATTTTCTCCTTTGTTAGTTGAGCTAAGGGTTTGTTGAATTTGTTAATCTTCTTGAAGAACCAACTTTTGTTTTGGTTAATTTTATCTGTTGTTTTTTTTGTTGTTCTCAATTTCATTTATTTCTGCTCTGATCTTTGTTATTTCATTCCTTTTACTTGCTTTGAGATTAGTTTGCTATTCTTTATCTAGTTCCTCGAGCTATGTAGTTAGCTCATTGATTTTAGCTCTTTTTTCTTTTTTAATGTAAACATCGAGGTCTAGAAATTTCCCTTTCAGCACTGCCTTTGCTGTATCCCATAGATTCTCATATGTTGTGTTCTCATTTTCGTTCATCTCAAGACATTTATTGATTTCTCTCTAAATTTTTTCTTTGACCTACTGATTTTTTAAGAGTGTGTTGTTTAATCTCCATATATTTGTGAATTTTTCCTTTTTCCACCTCTTGTTGATTTCCAAGTTTATTCCATTATGAGCAGAGAAAGTGCTTTGTATAATTTCGATCTTGTTGAATTTATTAAGATCTGCTTTGTGACCCAACATATGGTCTATCCTGGAGAAAGATCCATGAGCACTTGAAAAGAATTTATATTTTGCCATTTTGGGGTGCAATGTTCTGTATAGGTCTATTAGGTTTAGTCAATTTTTCATATTATTCAAGCTCTTTGTTTCTTTACTGATCCTCTGCCCAGATGTTCTATCCAATGCTGAGAGTGGTGTATTGAAATCTGCAACATTTATGGTAGAGATATTTATTCCTCCATGCAGTTTTGCCAGTGTTTGCAAGTATCTTGGGCAATCCTGGTTAGGTGCATATACATTTATGATTGCTATTTTTTCCTGGGGAATTGCCCCTTTTATTAATGTATAATGTCCTTCCTTCTCTAATAACAATTTTACTTTTAAAGTCAATTTCATCCAATAGAAGTATAGCTACTCCAGCTTTTTTTGTTGTTGTTGTTACTGCAAGCATGGAAAATCTTTTTCTAAACTTTAGCTTTCAATCTATTAGTATCCTTGTTCTAAGGTGAGTCTCTTGCAGAAAGCATATAGATGGCTCATATTTTCTTATCCATTCCACCAGTCTGTGTCTTTTGATTGGGGAGTTTAATCCATTAATATTCAATGTTATTACTGTAAAGGCAGTTTTTATTTCACCCATTTTGACCTCTGGGCTTTATCTGTCATATCTTGTTTTCACCACTCTTTGACACTTTTAGTTACTGTTACTGATACCATCTTCATTCCTAGACTTTCATCCAAGCCCCTCTCTCCTGTCTTTTCTTTTCAGGCTGTAACATTCCCTTTAGTATTTCCTGTAAAGCCAGTCTCTTTCTTATAAACTCTCTCAGTTTCTGTTTATCTATGAATAGTCTAAACTCGCTCTCATTTTCGAAAGACAATCTTGCCAGATACAAGATTCATGGCTAGAAGTTTTTTTTCTTGCAGTATCTTAAATATATCATACCACTGCCTTCTTGCCTGCATGTTTTCTGATGAGAAATTGGCACTTAACATTATTGGGTGTCCTTTATATGTTGTTCATCACTTTTCTCTTGCTGCCCTCAGAATTCTCTCTTTGTCTTTGGCATTTGACATTCTGATTAGTATGTGTCTCAGAGTTGGTCTACTCAGATTTATTTGGATGGGAGTATGTTGTGCTTCTTGGACATGGATATCTATGTCCTTCAATAGGGTTGGGAAAATTTCTACCATTATTTCTTCAAATATTCTTTCTGTCCTTTTTTCCTTCTCTCCTCTTTCTGGGACACCCATGACATGTATGCTTGCATGTTTCTTGCTGTCATTTAATTCCCTGAGACCCTGTTCAATTTTTTCCATTCTTTTCTTCATCTGTTCTTTTGTTCACTTTTGGACGCCATGTCTTCAAGCTCACCGAACCTTTTTTCTGCCTCCTTATTTCTGCTGTTATATGCCTCCACTGAATTTTTAAATTTCATTTATTGCATCTTTCATTCCCATAAGAGCTGGTATTTTTTAATGTATGCTTTCAAATTCTTCTTTGTGTTCACCTAGTGTCTTCTTAAAATCTTTCATCTCTTTAGCCATCTCACTGACATTATTAAGGAGATTTGTTTGAACATCTATGATTAGTTGTCTCAACTCCTTTATGTCATCTGGAGGCTTATCTTTTTCCTTTGACTGGGTCATATTTTCCTGTTTCTTAGTATGGATTGCAATTTTTTGTTGGTGTCCTGGCATCTGGCTTACTAGATGTATGAATTCTAGGTGCAGTTTCTTTCCTTTTTTGGGGCTCTCTTGCCTTTTCTCCATTGCTGGTTGTGTAGTAGGAGCTGAGGATGTAGTTGGTACTGTAAGCTGTGGAGGCTGAAGCTGCCCACATTGGCCCAGAAATTGATGAAGCTTTTCCCAACTTTCTCCTCTGCCAAGGGTAGGAACAGAGCCGCAGCCATATGTAATAATCCAAGTTGCATAGGACAAGACTGTCTGTAGCTGCCCAGAGAGACTGATGAAGCTTCACACTCCTTCCTCCCCTGCCTTGAGCAGGGATGGAACTGCGTGTGTGGGCAGCAATCTATGCTGTGTAGGTGCAAAATGACCAAATTTTCTAGGTAGACTGACATAGCACTGCCCCCTTACCCCCTGCTAGGGTTGGGTATGGACCCTTGGGAGTGCTCAACAACCTAATTCATGTGGACTGAATATGCCTGCAGTTGCCCTGAGAGCCTGAAGGAGTACTGTCCCTTCTGCCCTTTAGGGGTGGGAATGGAACCACCGATTCCCAACAGTTCAGTTCATCTAGGCTAAAAGGGCCTGCCATTGCCTGGAGATGTTGTGGAGACACCAGACCCCTCCTATTCCATTGGGGTTGGGGGTGAATCCACAGATACACACCAGTCAAGGCCATGAAGGCTGAAAGTGCCTGCCATTGCCTTGAAAAGCAGAGGAAATCCAGATCCCCTCCTATCCTACTTGGGGGCGGGGTTGCAGCTACAGGTATTTTACTATTTAGTCTGTGTGAGCCAAAAGCACCTGCAGTTACCCAGAGAAGCTGGTGAAACACAGTCCTTCTCTTGCCCTTTTAGGGGTAGGGATGAAGCCACAGGTTACCACCAGTCAAGTTTGTGCAGGCCATAAGTGCCTACAGTTTCCCTGAGAGGCTGAGGAAACGCCAGCCCCCTCCTATCCTATGGGGGAGGCAGAGGTGGAGATGGAATAGAAGTCTCTCACTAAACCAGTTCGTGTGGGCTGAAAATGCCTGCAGTTGCCGAGAGAGGCCAAGGAAACACAGCTCCTTTCCTATCCTATTGTGGGGATGGAGCTATAGTTGTCTGTGCCAGCCAAAATACCTGTAGTTACCCAGAGAAGCTGGTGCATGTTCCCTCACCTTCCTCCCTGCTGGAGGTGAGACTGGAGCCTAGGCTAGGGCTGCAATCTGATCTTGGTAGAAAGAAGCTGGTCCCTAACGTCACTGTGATTTTCAGTCCTCCCCGCTTCCCCTCATGGTGGGGATGGAATTAAAATGGCAGCTACCAACCTCTTTCTGACTTGGACAGGTTTAAACTTTAGCTGTTCTTAGGTTATACTTTAGCCAGCCAAATTTACTAATCAGTACCTGAAGTCAGTGCTCAACTGTCTCTTCCTCCCTCATTTTTGGGAAATGGAGTTTCCAACTCCAGCTATGGAATAGCTCCTGAGGCAGCTTGCACTGCAGACACCGGCCTCCGCAGTGTGGAGGGTTCTACTCACTAATCTTCTCTTCAGGTAGGCAGTCACCTTCTTTCATACTTTCAAGGATGTTGCAGGTTACTCTGGTCTCTTGGAGCCCCCAAAAAGGCACTTTAGATAGCTCTGGGTGATTACTAACTGCCCTGTAGGATGAGCTGACTCTAGGAGCTCCTTACTCCACCACCATCTTGCCCTTCTCCTCCAAATGACCTTTTTAATGCATCTCCCAAACTTAAAAATACAAGAGTTGATTAGATTTAAGCCATAATCCACAGACAGTCGTATTTTCTTGATGTCCTTTGAAATTCTCAGAAGGAGAAAGAGGTATAAACCTTACAAATACAGCTGCCCTAAAATTCCTCTTCCTGTCATTCTGTGGGCCCCCATGACTCCCTGCTTCCAATTTAAGCATCAATTTCTCACCTTCCAGACATGCTAAAATGATAGTTTCCACTGAGGTCTTGTCTATTGTCTAAGTCAATGCTCTTATCTTTAACTTAGTGCATATTCATTGTATGGCATTCATCCCTTTCTTAAAATCTCAGTAATATTCTGACTGTGAAGAAGGTCAAATTACATTAATCATATGATGCAGTCTTTAGGGATTATGTCAAAAATTTGTCACTATAGATTTTTCTCAAATGAGTAGAATAAAGGGAGAATGACCTAGAACAATAGCTCTGATGCATTTTTCAATATTTAATAAATTATCAAATTTCCCCAAACTAGTTAATGATAGATCTAGGAGAGTCACCCAAGCATTACTCTTTCCACCGTGTTTCATAGTGTTTTGTGACCTGGAAGTAAAAATTTTGAATACTTTTATCTCTTTAGGATCTGTCAAACTTTAGGATGTACTTTTTTCTTGATCTTGACCTCACTTTGATTCTTTTATTGTAATGAGTTGAATTTTAGAATGACAAGCAACAGAGATAAGTTAGTGGATTTTGCATTTCCTTTATTTCCTATCAAATATAATGACCAGTCAATAGTCAGGAATTAGCCATATTGCTTTCAGAATTCAATTTGAAAGAGAATTCTTTCAAATTTCAATCATCAGAAAACCAGAAGACCTCTCTTTGCCCTTAGGGTTTTGGGCAATAAGGAATCAAGGAGTTTCCCATAGCTAGTCTCAGGAGGGTCAATCTTTCTACCATTTCAGCAAATGATAAGAGTGGTCTATTATTACCCTTTCCAAGGTTAGAAATTATAGGTCAATTGCAAAATCCACTTTTAACTACCTTTTGCCATATTTGGGATAGTGAAGAAAAGATTCTTCTAATTATTATTTATATAACAAAACAGAAAGCGAGAGTCTCTTGATCCAGATGACATCATTTCAAATTCTAGGTCATATCAAAATTTGTCATGCAACTTTTCTCTGCCACAATTGTCATCCCTAAAATGGGAATATCAATAGTACGTAACTCAAAGTTCTATTGTAAAGAGTAACTAAGTTCATACCACAAATGATTGGAGGTTAGTCATTTTCCACAGTACAGACACAGATAGTAAGTGACACAAAAGAAAAGGCACAAGGATTATGGTATACCTTGGTTAAGAATAATGTTTGTGATCTATGAGGAGCCTTTTTTCCCATAAAAAGGAAAAATTGTTTGACCAGGGTTAGAGAATATAGGTCACATTCAGGGGTTTCACCAATTACGCTTAACTTGCTGGGACTCAGTTTCTCATACATATTTGAAGGGATTTGGTCCCGTTTTCTTCTAGCATGCTTTGATTCTATCACTAATCTGTTGATTATTTTGGTGTGACTTTATTTACAGTACTCTAATATCCAAACTCTACTAAACTCTACCATATCTCCACGCAGCTGTCTTAGCTCATTTGTCCTATTTGCTCCTTCGAGTCTTCTCCAATGGAGTGCCATATTCCTAGAATGTCTTTTTCTGCTCAACAGACTGAACACTCTCTTATTAAGATTCTGCCTAGTCCATAAAATCCTTCCAGTTTAACTAACATACAATATGCTAGTTTCTTTTATCTCTTCCCAGTGTTGATGTGATTTCTGAGTGGCATAAATCCAAATATGTTCCCCAGCTAACTACTTACATTCATCCAATCCTCTTAGTAAACAAATCATAAATGAAAAATTCTCTGACAAGAATATATAAATAATTCACTATCTATTTTCATCTTAAATTGGGTTGTTTATCTTGAGTCAATCTCACTGCTATATGAAATTGCCTCATATTTTTTCTATTGCTTGGTATCTTTTATGGATCTGAAAATAAGTTTCTTATCCAAGAAGTTTTGATTAAGCATATATAAATTCAATTCAACATAATGCTGTTAGTAAACATGTACTCTGGGCCTTACATAAGGCACAGTGAGTGCAGCAAGAAATATATTTTAGACCATTCTCTGCCCTCAAGTGTTCATAATACGATAGAGGAGTCAGATAAGAATACCACGTACCTATAATGAAGCTGCATACAAATAGTTGTAGGAAGAATAAATCATTATTCTGTGGACAAAACCAGAAAGGCTTTCCTTTTTAAAAAATATACTTTTTCATTTTTTTAAAGAGACTTAGATTATATAAATGTTACATAAAAAATATAAGGATTCCCATATGCCCAGTTCCCCACACCTTTCACACCTTCCCACATAAACAACATCCTTCATTAGTGTGGCACATTCACTGCAATTGATAAATACATCCTGGGGCATTGAGAAAGGCTTTCTTTGCAATACAAAGCATTCCACTATACATGATAGGGTCCCAGTTACTACTATAAAACTTTGATTCTTTCTGATTAGTAATAAAAATCTTAGGACATTTGAAAAATATGAAAAGGCACACACACACACAAATTGATTCTTACTGCACTAGCAAGAATTGACCACTAAAGCAGTGGATGTGGCTCCCTCATTGAAGGTCCCGGGTTCAGTTCCCAGTTCCTCCAAAAGAAGAGAAACAAATAATGAACAGATAACAAGCATACCTTGAGTAAAAACAATGAGCAGAGTAAAAACAACCAGCAAACAATGAGCAAAAACAACAAAAATGAGCAGTTAGCAGATGTGGTTCAGGCATTTAAGCACTCACCTCCCACATGGGAGGTCTCAGGTTTGGTTCCTGGTGCCTCTTTAAAAACAGACAATGAGTAAAGGACAATGAGCTAAAACAATGAGCAAAAACAATGAACCAACAGAGGAGGGAGACATCTTGGGGGGGGGGGAGAATTAACCACTAAAAACACCATTTATCTTTCCCTTCTTTATCTCTCCATGTATATTTAAGTGCATTTTTACTTGATAGATAGATTACAGATAGATTAGATAGATAGATAGATAGATAGATAGATAGATAGATAGATGATAGATAGAGATAATATATCTGATCAGTAACCTGATTTCTCACACATTTTTGAAGTTTCAATGTGTATATGTAGCATAAACATTTCCATTAGTCTAATATTAAATCATATGACTGTACCATAATTTATTTAGCAAGTCCCTTATTTATGAAAATTTGCATTATTTATTATTTTTGTTGTTATAAATAATGCTGCAAACAGTGAGGTTATTGGGCACTGTATCTATCTCCTATCTCTCCATCTTGATACCCTTAATTATATCTACCTTGATTTTATCTTGATACCTTTCATTCTCTTTTATCATGTAAGGTACCATATTCTCAGGATTAGGAAATGGACAACTTGGGGGCAGGGAATTATTCTGCCTATCACGTGACCCTAGTCCTGTAAGTTCAAGAGGAAGGAGCATTTCCTGGGACTTAGAAAGAACAGTAGAAGAGAAGTTAGCCAGAAGGAGCTGTTCTTTACATGGATAATACAAAAACTGCCAAATAGTGGCAATGCAGGGAGGGAGGGAAGGAATAAGTACCCAGAATTCTCTCATCTCCTACCTAAAGCATCCATTGATCAAAGCCAAATGCAAACTAGAGGGCATGAAAACTCAGATGGTGTCGGCCAGTGAGGTCAGCCTCACACTGCATAGTAAAGAAAGGTGGAATTTCTGGGAAGATGGCAGACTAGTAAAACATGGGAATCTCTTCTCAGAAAAATAGCGAGATGACAGGCTGAAACAGCCCTGAAAAAGATCTTCTAGGGTTTAGGACAGCAGGTGAAGGCTGCACACCACCCAGAGGAGAGAGGGACAAAAGAGGGAAATTGCAATGACAGAACCGTGAGTTGGAACCAGCAGCGGCTGCTGTCGGCACCCTCCCCCACACTCTTTAGAATTCTCGAGCCTCTGGGCCTGCTACTACAGAAAAAGGGGGCTCCAGGGATCTACCACTCCAGGAAAGGGGAGAGAGAGGGACACAGCCTAAGGCTGACTCAGGTTCTGACCAGCAAATTTCGGCTGCAGAGCCCCACAGACCCTTCCAGGCCAGGTGAGACCACGCGGTGGTTTGCCCTGGGAGCCTATGAAGGACTGGAAAAATCCGACCCTTGCAATTTCCCTCTCTTCTAGCCTGGACTAATTGTTGAGGACTCCACAGGAGAGTGGAGAGAGAGCCTGGGGCTGACTTGGCTTTTGACTCACAGGTTTGGTCTGCCCTGTCCCAAGAGCCCTTCCAAGCTGGGTGGGGCTGCACCATTGTTAGCCTTGGAGTCTGCAAGGGGTTCCAGATATACAAACCTCCCAATGTCCTCCTCTACTATCAGGGACTGATTTTTGAGGATTCAGAGGGGAGTGGAAATATTTCCAAGCTGGGAAAAGGGAGGGTGCTGCCAGGGAAAATTGGAGAACTGTCTCAGAAAGTTTGAATTACAAGGCTCTTAGCCCCCAGACAGGAAGCTCTATCACATTGATCTGGTCTGTGTCACTACAAATACACTCTGATCAGGCATTGAATTGAGAGCTGCCAAAGAGCGCCATCTCCTGGCAGACCAAGGAAGTGCACATAAGAAAATTAAAAATAAGTAGGAGAGGCTTTTCCTGGCCTCTATAGTCTCCCTGCCCAAGGCCCTAGAAAGTGACTCCACAACCAATTACTGGGTCTAGTGCCCAGTTTTGAGCAACCAGCAGGACAATCCTAACAATCCAGGTCGAGCCAAAAACCAAAGAGCTGTGGTAACTCACAGCCTCCTGCCAATAAATCCCTATAAAAGAGAAAGAGAGTGAGCATCTGAGTAAACTACATCCTAACCAGATGCCTAAACACCAGCAAAAAAA
The DNA here is from genome assembly GCA_029593785.1 of Cabassous unicinctus. Classification (NCBI taxonomy): domain Eukaryota; kingdom Metazoa; phylum Chordata; class Mammalia; order Cingulata; family Chlamyphoridae; genus Cabassous; species Cabassous unicinctus. The sequence continues at coordinate 40,693 of JAQZBX010001040.1, read as the reverse complement.
ATTACAAGCCATACTAAGAAAATAGAAGACATGGCCCAAGAAAAGGAATACATCAAAGTCCCAGAAGAGGTGCAGAATTTGAGAAAACTAATCAGTGAGATGAGCACAAATTTCCAAAATCAAATTAATGAGTTGAAAGACAATATACTTAAAGACATAAATGACATCAAGAAGACATTGAGCGAATGCAAAGATGAATTTGAAATCCTGAACGGAAAAGTAATGGAGTTCATGGGAATGAAAGACACAATAGGCGAGGTCAAAAACACATTTGAAGCATACAACAGCAGACTCGAAATGATAGAAGGAAGAATAAGTGATACTGAAGACAGAGCAGCTAAAATTAAAGAGAGCAAAGAACAGAGAAAGAAAAGAATGGAAAAAACTGAGCAGGGGATCAGAAATGACAACATGAAATGCAACAACATATGTGTCATGGGAGTTCCAGAAGGGGAAGAGAAGGGAAAAGGGGCAGAAAGAGTATTTGAGGAAATAATATCTGAAAATTTCCTAACTCTGATGAAAGAAATGAACTTACATGTCCAAGAAGCTCACCGTACCCCAATCAGAAAAAATCCAAATAGACCTACACCAAGACATATACTACTCAGTATGTCAAATGTCAAAGAGAAAGAGAAAGTTCTCAGAGCAGCAAGAGAGAAGCAAACGATCAGGTACAAGGGACGTCCAGTAAGACTTACTGCAGATTTCTCTTCAGAAACCATGGAGGCAAGAAGACAGTGGTATGATACAATTAGGAAACTGAAAGAGAAAAACTGCCAGCTGAGAATTCTTTATCCACCACAACTGTCCTTCAAATATGAAGATGAGTATAAAATATTCACAAACAAACAGAAACTAAGAGAGTTTGCAAAAAAGAATCCACCTTTGCAGGAAATAGTAAAGGAAGCCTTAGAACCTGAAAGAAAAAGACAGGAGAAAGAGGTTTGGAGGAGAGTATAGAAGAAAGAATACCAGAAAGGATAACCAAAAGAGTAAAAAGAGAGACAAAAACAAGATGACACATGAAAACCAAAGAATAAAATGGAGGAAGTAAATAGTGCATTTACAGTAATATCATTGAATGTGAATGGATTAAACTTCCCAATCAAAAGATACAGGCTGATAGAGTGGATTAAAAAAAACATGAGCCATCCGTATGCTGCTTACAAGAAACTCACCTTAGACCCAGGGATACAAACCGGCTGAAAGTGAAAGGTTTGGAAAAGATACTCCACGCGAATAGTAACCGGAAAAGAGCAGGGGTAGCTATACTAATATCAGACAAAACAGACTTTAAATGCAAAAAAGTTATAAGAGATACAGAAGGCCATTATATATTAAGAAAAGGGACAATCCACCAGGAAGATATAGCAGTCATAAATATCTATGCACCTAACCAGGGTGCCCCAAAATATATGAGACAAACTCTGGCCAAACTGAAGGGAGAAATAGACATGTCTACAATAATTGTTGGAGACTTCAACACCCCACTCACATCATTAGATAGAACAACTAGACAGAGATCAACAAGGAAACAGAGAACTTGAACAATATGATAAACATGCTAAACCTAACAGACATATACAGAACACTGCATCCAAACTTAGCGGGTTATACATTCTTCTCAAGTGCCCATGGATCTTTCTCCAGGATAGACCACATGTTAGGTCAAAATGAAGCTCTCAATAAATATAAAGAGATTGAAATTATACAAAGCACCTTCTCAGATCATAACAGAATGAAACTAGAAATCAATAATAGACAGGAGAAAAGTAAATTCACAAATGTGTGGAGACTGAACAACACACTCCTAAATAATAGGTGGGTCAAAGAAGAAATTGCAAGTGAAATCAGTAAATATATGGAGACAAATGAAAATGAGAACACAACGTATCAAAACTTATGGGATACAGCGAAGGCAGTCTTGAGAGGGAAATTTATAGCTCTAGATGCCTATATTAAAAAACAAGAGAGAGCCAAACTCAAAGATTTTACTGAACAACTAGAGAAACTAGAAAAAGAACAGCAAACCAATCCCAAAGCAAGCAGAAGGAAAGAAATAATAAAGATTAGAGCAGAAATAAATGAAAATGAGAACAGAAAAACAATAGAGAAAATCAATAAAAGCAAAAGCTGGTTCTTTGAGAAGATCGATAAAATTGACAAACCCCTTGCTAGACTAACAAAGAAAAAAAAAAAGAGAGAAGATGCAAATAAATGCAATCAGAAATGAAAGGGGAGAAGTTAGAAATGACCTCACAGAAATAAAAAGAATCATAAGAGGATATTATGAGAAACTATATGCCAAAAGACTAGACAACCTAGATGAAATGGGCAAATTTCTAGAAATGCACAGCCAACCTACACTGACACTACAAGAAATACAAGAACTTAAGAAACCAATCACATTTAAGGAGATTGAATCCGTCATCAAAAATCTCCCAGCAAAGAAAAGTCCAGGACCAGATGACTTCACAGGTGAATTCTACCAAGCATTTAAAAAAAATTTAACACCAATCCTGTTTAAACTCTTCCAAAAAATTGAAGAGGAGGGAAAATTACCCAACACATTTTATGAAGCCAACATCACCCTAATACCAAAGCCAGATAAAGATTTTACCAGAAAAGAAAATTACAGATCAATCTCTCTAATGAACATAAATGCAAATATTCTCAACAAAATACTTGCAAATTGAATCCAACAGCATATCAAAAGACTTATACATCACGACTAAGTGGGATTTATTCCTGGTATGCAAGACTTGTTCAACATAAGAAAATCAATCAATGTAATACACCACATTAACAAACTGAAGGGAAAAAACCACATGATCATCTCAATAGATGCAGAAAAGGCATTCACCAAAATCCAGCACCCCTTTTTGATAAAAACACTTCAAAAGATAGGAATAAAAGGAAAATTCCTCAATATGATATAAGGCATATATGAAAAACCCACAGCCAACATCATACTCAATGGGGAAAGGTTGAAAGCTTTCCCTCTAAGATCGGGAACAAGACAAGGATGTCCACTGCTGCTATTGTTATTCAACATTGTACTAGAAGTTCTAGCTAGGGCAACTAGACAAGAAAAAAAAATTAAAGGCATCCAGATATGAAAGGAGGAAGTAAAACTCTCTCACTGTTTGAGGATGACATGACCCTGTACTTAGAAAATCCTGAAGTATCCATGACAAAGCTACTTGAACTAATAAATGAGTTCAGCAAAGTGGCAGGATACAAGATCAACACGAAAAAATCAGTAATGTTTTTGTACTCTAGTACTGAACAACCTGAGGGGGAAATCAGAGGAAAAATTCTATTTTCAATAGCAACAAAAGACTCAAATGCCTTGGAGTTAATTTAACCAAAGAAGTACAGAACCTATATGCAGAAAATTACAAAACAATGCTACAAGAAATTTAAAAAGACCTAAACAAATGGAAAGACATTCCGTGTTCATGGATTGGAAGAATAAATATCATGAAGATGTCAATCTTGCCCAAACTGATTTATAGATTCAGTGCAATCCCAATCAAAATCTCAACAGCTTACTTTACAGAATTAGAGAAGGCAATTACCAAATTCATCTGGAAGGGTAAGTACAACCGAACAGCCAAAAGCATTCTAAAAAAGAAGAGTGACGTGGGAAGAATTTCACTGCCTGGCCTTGAAACATATTACAAAGCTACAGTGGTCAAAACAGCATGGTACTGGCATAAAGATAGACACATCGATCATTGGAATAGAATTTGAGAACCCAGAAATAAACCCTCACCTATACAGTCAACTGGTTTTTGACAAACCTACCAAGCCCACGCTAATGGGAAAAAAATAGTCTCTTCAACAAATGGTGTTGGGAGAACTAGATATCTACAACCAAAAGAATGAAAGAGTACCCCTATCTCACCCCCTATACACGATTCAATTCAAAATGGGTCAAAGATCTAAATATAAAAGCCAGGTCCATAAAACTACTAGAAGAAAATGGAGGGAAACATTTTCAAGACCTTGTAGTAGGTGATGGTTTCTTGGACCTTACACCCAAAGCATGTGCAACAAAAGAAAAAATAGATAAATGGGACCTCCTCAAAATTAAACACTTTTGCACCTCACAAGTCTTTGTCAGAAGGGTGAAAAGACAGCCAACTCAATGGGAAAAAATATTTGGAAATCTCATATCTGATAAGGGTTTAATATCCAGGATATATAAAGAGATGTTACAACTCAACAATAAAAAGACAAATGACCCAAATAAAAAATGGGCAAAAGACTTGAATAGACATTTCTCCAAAGAAGAAATACAAATGGCAAAAAAAACACATGAGGAAATGCTCATCATCACTCATGTTTAGGGTAATGCAAATTAAAACTACAATTTCACACCTATCAGAATGGCCACTATTAAAAAGACAGAGAACTACAAGTGTTGGAGAGGATGTGGAGAGATAGGAACACTTCTTCCCTGTTGGTGGGAATGCAGAATGGTACAGCCACTATGGACGACTGTTTGGCAGTTCCTAAAGAAGTTGAATATAGACTTGCCACATGACCCTGCAATACCACTACTGGGTATATACCCAGAAGAATTGAGAACAGTAACATGAACAGACATATGCACACTGATGTTCATAGCAACATTATTCACCATTGCCAAAAGTTGGAAACAACCCAGGTGTCCATCAACAGACGAATGGATACACAAACTCTGGTCTATTCATACGATGAAATATTATGCAGCTGTAAGAAGAAATGAAGTCGTAAAGCATATGACAACATGGATGAACCTGGAGGACATTATGTTGAGCGAAGCAAGCCAGGCACGAAAGGACAAATACTGTATGAATGCATTACTATGAACCAAATATATTGTGTAACATATTGTTTGATTAAAAAAAATTTTTATATGTATCTATTACATTTAATTGAGAAATGTGTATATTTATTCATCACTGTTTACTTTTTAGTTTTAAATTGTTTATATTTTCAATTATTAAATGTACAAAATAAAGTAAAAAAAAATTAACTCAGAAAAAAAAAAA
>JAQZBX010001040.1:0-35548 GCA_029593785.1 Cabassous unicinctus | reverse complement strand
ATTGTACAAGTCCAGGCTGCAAGCCAGAAACTCCAGTGAAGATCCTCAGTGAGTTCCCCTGGAGAAGCTGTCTGTCTGAAGTAGAGATGGGAATTCTCTCTTCTGACTGTTGAAATCACTTTCTTTTTGATTGGATGAGACATCTCTCATTGCTGAAGGCAATCTCCTCAGTTGATTGTAGATTTAATCTGCCAAATGCAATCTATTCACTGATGATTTAAGTCCACAAAATGTCCTCACAGTACAATTAGGCCAGTGCTTGCTTGACCAAACAACTGGGCACCATTAATTGGTCAAGTTGACACATATGCCTAACCATCACAGCCTCTTTGGCTTCATCCTAGTCATCATAACTTTCTGATGATAATGGTGAAATTTATGTCTTTCTATTTGGATTACTATTCTGTAAAAAATAGTCTTTTAAAAGAAGTCACATTTTAATACTAGAAGAGACCTATATATTTTTTACCATATATTCTGTTTAACATGAATGACTTTCCAATTGGCTTTATAATGGTCAAGCAAATACCTTTATGAATCCACTATCTAGGAGTTAGTGTGGGTTAATAGACATGCCCTTCTGGTGAGCCCATGGCAAGGTGTCAAGTCAGCCAGTGTGTTGCTGGTCAAAGGCGCCTGTAGCTGTTTTAACAAAGAGTGGGCTTTCTGAGCCAGTATCCCTCATCTGCTATTGCTGTACTTAAAAAGGGACAGGCCCTCTTAGTCACTGGGGGCCCAAGGGTACAATTCTATACTGGGTTGAAGGCTAAAAATAGTAAACCAACAGTCTTATTTCTGTAAACAGAATGCCTACAGGAACAATTAAAATTAAATTGGTGCAGCTTAAACTAAAGTGGATACAACCACACCATTCTTTCACACTTTTACTCTATTTACTGTTGTTGTTTATTCTCCAAAAAGATTCAATACCTTTGAGAGGTAATGAAGATTTTATTCAATTCAAAACTTATTTTGAGTGTCTAGCATATGTCAAGTACCGTGTTAAGCATCAGAGATATCACAGTAAAAACTATTTGAACAAACCCTACCTGCCTTAAAGGGTTTAAATATAATGCAGAAGAAATGCAATACATTTGGAATTCAATGGGTTGCGAAAATTACGAATGGGAATTAAATAAAGGCCTTCCCCTTTATTTAATTCCTTCCCCTTCCCCAAATCTTATCTTCATGGGGAGTTTGCCTTAAGCTGGAACTCTTTCAATCACGTTAACCAATTTTTGTCTTAGAAATAGAAAATTAGCCTAGAAAGCCCTCACATGCTTCGTGGGGTTTACCTAGGATACATTAAGCATTAAAAAAAAACATCACCAGTATCTAATAGAGCATCAAAACAGTTACCCTAATGTCTTTCTGCATATATGTGAAGTTATACAGTCAGCGTGCATTTCTTTTGAACGCATATTGGTTTCCAGGTACAGTGATTTTTACCTAGGGACTAAAAAGGGGTAATGTTTAAGAGCTCCGAACGGTGTTTTATGTTAAATAGTTGAGTCCCCAGTTATGCAATGGAGAATTGGTAACAACTATTAAAGTAATAAATTCCTACTGCTATCATGAAAGCTGTGGTTTTAAACTTGTGTCAACCCATCTTAAGAAATCATTTTACATTACAAACTAATTCATATGCATGCACACATGCATACATTTATAAAATATATACCTGATAGCCTTTCCTACAGAGCTATAAACTCTTTTAACAGTGGGGCCTACAGTTTTCATGCCTGAATCTTTATTGCCTGGCAAACAGCCTGACCCATAATGGGCACTTGAAAATTGAAGAGTTTTCAATGCAAAAGATACAAAACTGATGTCACTGGACTATTATTTGTGAAATACCTATGATATTTTGAAACAAGAATCAGATTACATATGCATATGTATGTATGTATGTGTGTGTGTGTGTGTGTGTGTATATATATATATATATATTTTTTTTTTTTTTTATTCACCACATTCTTCCAAGGCTCACCCCTCAGAGAAGTGCATTAACTTAATGAATAAAATCAAAAGTAATCTTCAAATGTTAATGTAAGACCATCATCAAAGTCAATATCTATTCACAAGCACCATGAAATTTCAGAAAACTTAATGAGGCTTGCTATTCACTAATTATCCATCAATGGTAAGCAATAGACCCAATTACTTTTGTGATAAAACAAGAAAAGCATTTCCTTAAATTTAGCTTTGCCAGTAAGATTCTGTTCAACAAGGAGCAATACTAAAAAGCTTGCCTTCCTGATAACTTAGAAATTATTTATAATTTTCTTAATTAATTCCAAGTCCTCACAAAAACCAGTTTTGTGTGGTTTTGTTTTTCATGCATAATGCTCCAATGCCTAATCAGAGTTAGAAAGATAAGGAGGTGATGATTTTCTTGCTATTATGCATAATTTTAAAGGCTTGTGTTTGCTATTTTGTACTCTTTATAGAAAATATAAGCAATAGGTCACCTTCATGCTTTCAGAGTGAGTGAAAGGAAGAGGAAAACTAACAGGAATATAGAAAGAGCGTGATAATAAATGTTATACTGGGAAAAGAATAAACAAATTTGCATTCCCTTGACCATTAATTCAGTACTATTTGGAGTAATTAAACTAGAATTCCAAGAGTAATAATTCCATTATATCAGAATTTTATTTCTTGTTATTGAAATTCACACGAGCCTTCATGTTATCACTTGAACTAATTTAAGCATGCTTCACAAGTTTCCAAAATGCTCTGCTGTTTATGATATAAAGTTAAGTCACAGAATAATGCTCAGAGCTGATACTCAGTAAAGGGTTGCTTTGGTGGCAATGATACTGACATAAAAATAATTTGATGTACATTTTCTGCTTATAAATTTTATTTCACCCATTAATGAGGCAGGATAGAATAGGGCCTTCAGGAAGAGGGGCAGAAAACCCAATAAACCACAAAACCACCTTATAGTAAGAGAGACCGAGGCAACAGCATGCTGATGTGCATCGCCTGCTGACTTGCACAAGCTGAGGCAACAGCCTGCTGACTTGCACCAGCAAGTTATGCACGGGCAACTTGCAGCACACGGCCAGTAGCTGTGCTATCAAGAAGCAGCTTGGGGCAGGAGGGACACCACTGCCACCACCCACTCCCTTTCATATTGCCTCATGCAGCAAACTCCAGCAGAGCTGGTGGACAACAGCCAGAAGCCAATCACTACTAGCAACCCCCAAAAATCAAACCACCCAATGAATTTCCCCCACTTTGTTTCAGATATGGCAATCAGTGTAGACCCCAATCCCTGTGGTGGCCCATAAAACAGGGAACCCCAGAAAAGACAGCATACATCTCTATCTTGAGCATGCCCACACTCATGTCTGTGTGTATACTTTAGCTTTTTAAAACTCAGCCTATAACTTTCTCATAACTGTGCATCTCCGAGTTTTTTCTTATGATGTAACCAAAAACCTGGAAACCAACTCTGGCAACATATTTCTGGCGAGCCAGCCAGGAAATAATCTCTGGTAACTTTCTCCTCCACCCAAGGAGATCAGTGGGATTTTTGCTTCTAACCTAAGCCCGCCTATGTGTTGCTCTCTCCCTCTCTCTCATAGCCATTCTGAATGGGCCTCCAGCCCTGCTCCCAAAGGACATAATCTCAGTTTACTTAGAGATCTCCTGCTCCCTCTTTGGAGGTGGTAGGAGCCAGTCCCCATGCCATGCAGATCCAAGGAGGCACTGGGCGATGGGTGACCCCATCCTTGAAATCTGACTAGGTACATTCCCCAAGTTGAGTAGGAGTCCAACAGGAGCACAGGAGTCCAGGAGATCTGTCTCATCCTAAACCACTTTCTAATTCTGGTCACTCACTCTCACAAGAAGCCATGAAATCAATCTTAGGCCACTTCAAGGTGGAAAGAGTCTATAGAGGAGTTGTGCTCCCTTATGGGCCAAGTCCCTGACCTTCAATCTCTAGCCATTTTGACAATGATCAAACTTTTACCCCTCAGGAAAGTAGATCCAAAAACTGCTGGGAGAGCTTTCCCTCTTTCTAGAGAGAGAGTTCAGCTTGGTAGCTTTGGTTTGGAACCCAGGTCCAGATTCTCCCAACACCTAGAATGCCACGGGGATATCCAGCAGCAAAGCCTCTGCATTCTCAGCCAAAACCAGCATGGTAGGTCCAAACATCTCCCAAGACCTAAAGAACCTGGTAGCTTAGGTTTGGACAGTAGCTCCAAACATCTCCTAAGACCTAAACAACTTTGGTTTGGAGGCTGAAAGTTCAGTCTGGCCAGAATCTGTGATGCCAGATCAGCTGACAAACTTTTTTCCATTTCTCCCTAGAACAATAACTGTGCCTTCTGGCATTCCAGCAGACTCCCCATTGAAGCATCTTTTCAGGATTTGGGACAACCTGCCTACTGATGGTCTAAAAAGAAAATAGACAAATTAGAGGATGACCAAGAGTGGCCTTTGTATGAGACAATGAATTTCAGTTAAACCTGTGTAAGGGGAAGCAGGGGACAAGAAGACCTGAAGGCTAGAGACCATGTGGTCACATGTCTATTCAAAAGGATGAGGAAGTGCACTACCAAATGGGTCAATTATAATAACCTCCAGAAAATTACTCAGAGGCAAGACAAAAAAACCCTGACTCTAGAAAAGGACAGATCCTCCTAGAAACTCACTTTATTAGCCAGTATGCCTTGGATATCTATAGGAAACTGCAAAAACTTTCCCTGGGTCCCCAAACTTCCATTAACTCCCTTTTAGAAACAGCCTTCAGAGTTTTCAACAATCAATACCGCACTGCCAATAGGAAGCAGGTAAGGAAGGGCAAGCAAAAGGCCCAGGGATAGGTCCACCTTTTATCTGCCAACATTAAAGACACCCTGTTACCTCAGGGCCACCCAAATTTAGGCTTCCACATCAGCAGGAACCTGCTTCAAGTGTGGAGAGACAGGTTCCGGGCCCCAATCTGTTTGCCGCTGGGACCCTGCAGGACATCACCCTAAGGTAGGACAGCACACTGCAAACCACCAACCTGGAGGAGCCCTGGGTGACCCTTGATGTAGGAGGTAAGATCATTAATTTCATAATTAACATAGGAGCTACTTACTTGGTCCTGACTGCCAGTCCAGACCTCTCTTATCTCAGTTGTGCCTAATAAGGGGAGTGAATGGGTATATTAGTTAGTGAAAAGGGGTGCTGATCCAAAGTACCAGAACTCTGTTGGCTTTTATTAAGGGCATTTATTTGGGGTAGAAGCTTACAGTCTCAAGGCCCTAAAGAGCCCAACTCAAGGTACCATAAGAGGTACTTTCTCACCCAAAGTCTGTTGCCACATGTTGACGCAAGATGGCAGGCGATGTCTGCAAGGGTTCAGCCTTCCTCCTTCCTCTTAAAAGTCTATGGGTCTGGCTTCTTCTGATCTCAGATGTAGGCTGGCATAAGCCTCGTCTCTCTTCCTGGGGCTCATTTATCTACGGGCTCAGCTGCTCTGTTCTCTTCACAAGGTAAGCTGTAAACTACCAGGCAAATGATACATCTCTCTTCCTGGGGCCTCTGCTGTGTCTGTGGAGCTGCCTCACTTCTTCTGTATTCTTCTCTGTGTGTCTACTTCTATGTGAGAGTCTGTTTCCTCAGCCTACCAAGGGGGCTGGGATTCACTGCTTAGTCACATTCTAATGATGTAGTTGAATCAAAGCCCTAATCGTAACATAATTAATCAGATGTCTCAGCTGAATCTAATATAATCAAAGGGTTATCACACCCAGGGGAACAGATCAGTTTACAAACATAATCTCTTTTTTGGAATTTATAAATAATCTCAAACTGCCACAATGGGGAATCAAGATGTAGGCTGTTTACTAAATCTCTCCCCTATAGAATAAGAAACCTCTTCATAAGCCATCAATTAAGTAGTATACCCTCAAGGAGGAAGATGTTGATGGCCTCCAGCCCAAGATTAAAATGTTCTTGGAGAATGACCTCCTAGTTCCTTGCCAATCCCCTTGCAACACTACAATCCTTCTAGTGAAAAAGCCCGCAAGACTTTACCCTTTGTGCATGGTAGCTAATGAGGATGCAGCCCCAATTTATGTCTCATAGGTGGAAGGGCATCCCTGAATCCCTCAGCTCCATTCCTAACAGCACCCAGGGATTTCCCTGGAGGAATGAAGTTGAAGGTTTCTGGTCTAGGTTTCTGCCATGGGCGGACCCGGGGAACTTTGCATGAAGGTGATTCTAAAGTCGGGTCTTTCCCTATGCTAAGTAAGTGTGTAAAATTCTTTCTTCTGTGCTAATCTCTGTTTACTTTAACTTTGTCAGTCTGTTCATGCCTAGGAACATGTAAATCAGGTTTGTGGTTCACCGGTTACAAAGTGGATTATGGTGAAATGTGTGGACTCCAATTTACCTATTCTGGGCAACAGCCCAGAGGGTCCTCACAACCTTTGAGGAAATCACTGCCTGGTGAAACCCTAGGCCACTGGGGTTGGACACCCACTTTTCCAATCCAGTGGCCACCGGACTGGGAAGTGGGGGCCTCCCACCTTGAGCATAGAGAATCCTAAAAGCAGCAGATCATGGAAGAAACCAGTTTTCCCTGGGACTCCAATGACCTCAGCTAATCTTCCTGCCTCAAATGAGCTCATCCAATGTCTTCCTTGACCTGGCTGCCACCATGGCAGCAGCACACAACCAAATGGACAGTTAGCTGTTAAAGTTAAAGGGATTGCCAGATGGGTGCATTTATTCCAAGTAAAGCCTGCTGTCCAAGGAATTACCAATGCACCAGAGACACCTGCTGAGACATTCAAAAGACAGCCATTGGAAAGCCTGAACTATCTTTCCAAAAAGCAAAAACTAAGAACCTAATGATAACACCATCTTCTATGTCAGCCATTCTTCTAAAGCCCAGTAAAACATAAAAAACCTTATTGACCATGCAAACAGACTAGAAAATGCTACCAGCAGCACTCCATTCTCTCTGTTCTCATACTTCTCTTACTCCTCTTGGTTTATATACCTCCTAAGCCCCCTCTCAACCATGCCTCTTAACTCTTAGTAAGCCCATGTATTTTTAAGTTCCTAAGTCAATTTATCACTTCCAGGATCAATGTATTCCCAAACAAAATTCTGCTCAGGTGTAAATATCACCCATTAGCAACCATGAAAGCAAGCACCCTCCTCCTAACCCCAGCAGTGTAGCAAGACAGTTTTACACCCTGTCAGGCAGGGACTACAATCCCTAATCAGCAGGAAGCAGATACAGAAGAATGACCCTCAACCCTTATCTCCCTCTTAAGATTAGGGGTGTACAACTTTCTCAGGGGAGATCTGAGGCAGGATAGAATAGAGACTTAAGGAGGAGGGGCAGAAAACCCAATAAGCCACACAAACACCACACGGTAAGAGAGGCTGAGACAACAGCCTGCTGACTTGAACCAGTAAGTTATGTGGGGGCAACTTGCAGCACACACCCAGTAGCTGCATTATCAAAAAGCAGCTTGGGGCAGGACGAACACCACTGCCACCACCTACCCACTTTCACATCACCTCACGTAGCAAACCCCAGCAGCGCTTGTGGACGGCAGACAGAAGCCAATCACTACAAGCAACTCCTAAAAAAAAAATCAAACCACGTAATGAATCTCCCCTGCTTTGTTTCAAATATGCCAAGCAGCACAGACCCTAACCCCTGGGGTGACCCATAAAACAGGGAACCCCAGAACAGACGGTACATGTCTCTATCTTGAGCATGTCTGCACTCATGTCTGTGTGTGTACTTTTGCTTTATTAAACTCTGCCTATAACTTTCTCATAACTGTGGTGCATCTCTGAATTTTTTTCTTACAATGTAACCAAGAATCTGGAAACCAATCTGGCAACATTAGTATTTTAGATCTTTGTTATATTCCCAGATTATGCCTTTTCTCCCATAACAAGTTTTCCCTTGTTGAGCTTTATTGTTGCACAATTCATTAAAAGCCTTAAGGGAGCCTTTAAAGAGAAAAAGATACCTTAGTCAAGATACAAAAAAAATGTTACCCATAATGGGAATAAGTGATAAATTGGATTATACTACGATTAAGAACTCTTTTCTTCAAAAGACACTATTAAGATAGCAAACCCACAGACATGCTAGAACTTATTTTAATACGTATGTATGACAAAAACTTAAATTAAAAAAATAAAATAGCTCCTAAATCAATACAAAAAAACACAAGCAATCCGATAGAAATTGGCCAAAATACTTGTACACTCTTCACAAATGATATCAGATGGCCAATAAAATAATTTCATTAGTCATCAAGGGAGTGAACATTAACACTATAATGCCATGCCACTATAAAACCACTGAAACTGTTTTATTTTTTTTAAAAAAGACAGAAATTTTCACTTGTTGGTAGAGATGTAGAACAACTCAAACTTTCATACTCTACTTGTAGAAGTGTAAATTGTGCAACACTTTGAAAAACTGTTGGAAGAATCTACAAAAAATAACCTATAGATACCCAGTGACCCAGCAATTCCCCCTCCCCCTAATATATAAGTATATTCATGAAAAAAATAAGTTTACAAGAATGCTCATCATGGCATTATTTCTAAGATCTCAAATCTTGCAACCACCTAATGCCTATCAACCGTAGAATGGATGCAAAAAGGTGTGATTTCTCCCAATACTATATTCTATACTCTAGAAACCCCAAAAGGAACACCTGTAAGATTCCATTTTATAAAATTCAAAAAGAAGCAAAACTAATCTATGGTGCAGAAGTGAGAAGAATTCTTGTGAGGAGCAGGTAGTGACTAGAAGCAGGCATGAGGACTTCCAGGATACCGACTATATTCTCTTCTTGTTCTGTGTTCTGGGTACAAGGGTAGGTAATTTTGTAGAAATTATTTCAGCTCTACACTTAGGATGTGCATGCCTATCTTTCTCTACATAGAGCTTCAAAAAAATACTTAACAGGATATACTTGTCTATATACATTTTGTATGTTCATTTATACCTACAGATACTGTGAGTGTATTATAAATAAATAAACATATCCCCTGACTAGGAAGCAGGAGGCCACAATATGAAGAATCTTGATACAAAATAAAATTAATTCTATTTTAGCTCTGCTTTTGCAATTAACTAGCAATGTGACCTCAGAAAAATAATAGCAGGCTCAGAGTTTTCTCTTGAGGTACTTGGAACCCATGAACTCTCATTTTAACATTATATTCCCACAGGCTATGTAAAGAATTTCACATAAACTTCCCAGGTACTAGGAGAGCAAATAGATATAGTTTCTTGAGTATTAGTAAACCCATTGTTATATTTATTTATGCTTATACTAGTTTGCTTTACAAAATGCATTTCATAAATTAGTAGAAGAAATTAAAATATTCTTTTACTAGTTGGAAAATATTCTGTAAGTTGTATGAAGAGGGTAATCCAAATCCTGTGAAAAATGTGCCAATATCTATACCATATCTATGTGGTAGCGTTATTTCTCTGCTTGAGAGAATTAGCCATCACATGAGGGAATCCTTGATGCTACTCATCCTGATGTGTGATATATTTATTTCTCAAGTGAGAATTAGGCACTAATTCTTGATGACCACACCTGAAAACTGCAATGTGGAGAGTTTACCTTTGTGACAGGTGCCCTGAAATCAGCTTTCTCTACAGCACCAGTAGCTGTGGGCCATATCTCCCATGCCCAGAGTCCCATGGTCTTCAGACCATGCCTACCTCACAGGTGCTCTGAAGCTAACTCCCAGAGAGATCTCTCCCAGGAGCACCATTAAGCCTTCTGCCACCCATCTGAGAGCAAACTATAAAAGTTGCTCATGTTCAAAGCAAATCATGATGTGCAATTTCTCTGGCTGCCTAACCCTGGGACATTAAGGCATGCTATCTAAACATATTTTAAATCTGAATATTGTAAATATAACATTCAAATTTGATAGATAGATATAGAGATAAATAGATGATAGAGATAGGTAAGTAGATAGATATAGATTGCTAGATTATAGATAGGTGATAGATCAATATAAGGTAAATGATAATAATATTTATGTTGTTTGTAGAATCGGAGATCACTGGTGATTTAAAAAAAAATACTCCGAGTTTTCTAAAATCATCCATTTGGCACATGAATTAATTTTATAATTGGAAAAGGGGTTTATTATTAAATTAGAAAATTGCTATGATAAAACTCTGTATTTTAAAAAAATACATATGAGGGCAGTATAGGAAAGAGCTTTCTTAAAGAATAAGATATTCTACCTAAAAATCACCATCAAGCAAACTAGACCATAGTGCTACATATAACACACACACACACAAAGTTTTTAAAATGTCAAAATGTTCTAAAAACTAGGAGTTGAGCATGTTCACTTTCCGCTGTTGTTTAAACATAGTCCTATTGTCCTTTCCTCCAAGCCCTTCCTGTTACAAATGATATTTCAGTGAGCTATTTGAAGACTCAGCCCATCTCACACCCACACCTCCACTTTCTGTTCCTTTTCTTTTTGAAAAAATACTGAAGATGCCCATGGAAAATGCCAGAATAATAGCTCCAGAGACTACAGTTCTCTTTACATTTCCATTAGTAGGGAAGCTTAGGTGGAGATAGTCAATCTATGTCCCACCATCCCACGGTGTGTTTTTAAATGTTTTTGAATTGACCGGGCCTAAAAACCAGGTCATCGTGGTCCTCCTCCAATTAGTCACAGCTACTCTGCTGTGAGGCTGATGAAAGAATGTTGCAACGCCCTCTTCCCTCATGTGAACTGGCTAAGAATGATTAAATAGTGTGCTCTGCTCTCCACCGTGCCTACACAGAAATAATAAAGTGATGTGTTTGAAGGGGACACTGTGGAAGGTACATATTGCATTATTTGCAAGGAGGGAGGTATTCTAGAATCTCACAGCTTATAAAGACCTTGAAAATAATCTACCTCATTCAGTTGGTCTTAGTTCAATTATTCATTCATTCAAAAATTATTACTAAGTGCTAGAAATGATGCTCCGTGGTGAGGATAGAATAATGAAAAAGTCATGGAAACTGAATTCTTTCCTTTATTTAAAAAAATATTCACTTATTTAATAAATATTTTTGAGAACCTACCATGTGTCAGACACTGTGAGGTGTTAAGGCTAGAATAGTAAACAAGCCTATAACAGATGCCCTTGACTCATTGCACCTTAGGCCAAACTTTAACTGCCATCTCCTGCATTTCTTTGCCTGAGGGCTTTTGGGTCACTGGAGTCCATTGCAGTCTGTACAACTGGTTAAAGGTGTCAGGATAGTAATACCTCCCTCCCATAATCCTCCTGCCTCTCAGCTGCCTTTGACCAGTAACCCATGAGAGTTGGTGTTCGGGTAATTAACTGCCCTGGTTTGTCTGGGATCAAGGGGTTTCCCAGCACGCAGGACCTTTAGTGCTACAACTAGAAATTTCAGTGCAACCAGGATGGTCGTTCAAACTAGGGGGATTGTGAATATACTCTCAGGTAGGGTGAGATAACTCTGAGGCCCTTGCTGTGTGTTAGGTCCCAGAGCACCTCAGCATATGTAGCTCCACTTGCCCATAGTTTAATGTGTTTTAGGAGGGTCTCTTTACTGACTGCCCTTCCATTCCCTGTCTCACTCCTTTTCTCAACCATCAGTATTTACTGGGATCACCTTCAAAATTATTTGCACTTGAATCCTTCCCTCAGGGTCTGCTTCTAGTGAATGCTAAGCTAAGAGAAGGGCAATGCTTACTCTTGAAACAAAATGAAGTGTAGTGATGGAATCAGGCAAGAAAATGGGTAATTATGCATTGCAATAAATTCTATGATCAGGGTAATGCTTATGTGCTCTGGGAGAACATAGGGGATCTTGGTGGGTGAGGGAAGGCTTACAAGAGGGAGCGGCCACTAAGATGAATTAGGAAGAATGAGGTAGAGGTAGCCCAAGGGAGAAGGGTGAAATTGTTAGGCAGAGGAAAAGAAACTTTAAAAAATCTTAGAAGTGAGATAAAGTGCAGCCTGTTGGGCAACTTTAGTGTCCAATGGTCAGAGCTTAGAATGAACTGAGTAGCTTGGATAGAGGAAGCCATAGATTTAAGCAGATGCTAGCTCATGAATAACCTTGACTGCCCTGGTAAGGAGTTTGGACTTTATCCTGAGAACAGCGGAATGGCATTGACAGGTTTTAAGCAAGCAAGGAAGTGACATGATCAGATTTGACTTCAGATAATCACTAAGACTGCATTGTGAAAAATGGATTGGAGAGGCCATGACCGGCAGCAGGGATGCCAGTTAGGAAGCTGCTGCAGTAATTCAGAGGATTGTTAGTGTTTTCAACAGTGGGGATAGAGAGAAACAGCTGTATTTTTAAGGTATTAAGGATGAAGAAGTTACAGGATTTGTGATTTATTAGATATGGTCTGTAGGAGAAAGAGATAAAGCCCAGCTTCTTGCGTGGTAAATTGTTAGAGAATTGGAAAATCTCTGAGATAGTAAAACAAATGGGAGGTTTCAGTTTAGGACCTGCTGCATTTGAGTTGTGGTGTGGAAGGCCTTGCATAGTTGTCATTAGAAGCAGTATGAAAAATGTTTAAGAGCGTGGGATTGGGAATCAAGCACATCTAGATTCTAGTTGTATGCATTGTGTTATTAAACATCTCTAAGCCTCAGTTTTCTCGTCTTAAAATGAGGATAATATTTGAACCTACCTTGTAATGTTGGGAGAATTCTCTGAGATAATCCATGAAATGTTTAGCAGAGAGCCTGGTCCACGGTTAGTCTCAATTGTTATGATTCTTACACTTAATCATAGTATTACCATCCAGATAGTTATTTTCTGTAAATACTTGGATATCTAGATTGGAACTAAGTAGAGAGATTTAGACTGGATATGGAGTCTGAATTGTTTGAATATAAATGCTATGTAGATCAGGTAGTGGCTAAAGTTGCAGAGGGAAAGTATTTAGCATGAGAAAAGGAGAGGATGTACCTATGAAGAAAATAAAAATAAATTCTAATTAAGGAGGCTCAGAAGGATATATAGTAAGAAGGGAGTGATGCCACAACACTAACATGTCCCCACCTTCAAAAAATAAAAAATAAATAATAGAGTACACTGCAAGGAAAGGTTGAATGAACATATCAAATGCTGCACAAAGTTTAACTAAAATTAGTTTTGAGAAATTTCCATTGAATTTAGGAGCAAGGAAGTCAATGGTGATTTTATCTACAATTTCAGCTGAGTAGAGGTTGCAGAAGCTAGATTGTAGTTGTCTGAAGCACAAATGGAAGGTGAGAAAATGGAGACAGCAATTGTAGACAATTCCTTTAAGACATTCAGTTTTGAAAAGAAGATAAGAAAATAGCCCCAGGAGGTCTAAACCAACCAAGTGAAAGAAAATTTTTATCTTTTAAAGACTTTAAAGAATTTCACAGGCTTAAGTACTGTTGGGAAGGAGTCAATAGAGAAGATAAGGTTAAAGATAAAGAATATAAATTATCACTAATGATCCAAGATTCTTAAGAAGACTGAATGTGGGAAATGGGTGTGGCTCAAGAGATTGGGCTCCCTTCTACCATACAGGATGTCCAGCAGAGAGCTGGCACAGCAAGACGACACAACAAAAAGAGACACAGAGAAGAGACAATGAGAGATGCAGCAGATCAGGGAGCTGAGGTGGTGCAAGAGATTGAGCGCCTCTCTTTCACTCTGGAAGGTACAAGGATCAGTTCCTGATGCCACCTAAAGAGAAGACAAGCAGACACAGAAGAACACACAGCGAATGGACACAGAGAGCAGACAATGGGGAGACTATAATAAATAAATAAATCTTAAAAAAAAAAAAAAACTAAATGTGGTGGGATCCAGTGACTGGATGGAGAAAAAAACAACTTTTCTATCATAACTAGAGTTGAAAAACAGTATACAGATATCCTGAAGTGCAAAGATGGTTTGTCAGGAAGACTACAATGTAACTAACTGATGAACCCCAATGCTTAGGCAGAAGAGTAAAGGCCGTAAATACTTAAATACTGAAGGAGATGGTGATAGAGAAAAGTCACAGTCTAAACCTGTCATACAGATTCCCAGGTACCAACCCAGACCTTGACCCAAGACTCTGAAAATTTATAAATCTCCCCAGGTAATTTTTATGAAATAGAACTAGATCCAATTCATAAAGAAGCATTTAGAGAACAATGATCTAGCTGACATTAAAAAAAAAAAAAAAAAAAAAAAAAAAGGCTTAGTAAAAGGAATGGAATGATACACCTGGAAGTTTAGATAAAATAGATCCAAATAATAGCAAGGTCCATGTTATTCATATTGAATGAAGATCAAATGTCAGTATAACTGAGGTGATCAAAGGACAGGAGGCTATGTTGTTGGATGAGTGATCCACATATGTGCCAAAGACACTGAGAATTATCTGAAGACTTGGGGTAAGGAATAACACAGTCAGATGTGTAAGCTAAATAAGTGGGAACAACTGGAAGATCTGTCAATGTCAGCAATGAGTAGAAGTAAATAGTGACATATCTGAAAGGCATGCTTCTCCAAGAAATGTTTTTCATTTATTTTATACTTTAAAGTAGTATCATGAAGAAGTAATTACCTTAATTGCCTAGAAGTATTTTTCAGAATTAACTATAATTCAGATCTCAAAATTTCTGAAACAGAAGAATAAACAGTACCATAAAAATAAAGTGATTTTTCTAAATAAGAGTCCTAGTTTTTTATTTCTACAATTCTTTTCCCCACATACCACATTCATATTTTATATGATAAAGTGGAAGCCCACATGTTTAACTAACTTATCAAAAGTTACGAAGTTTGTCACTGGAAAATTATGGTCTTAAACACAAGTATCAAATGTTCTTGTCAATATACCTCACTGGTTTATACTTCATTTCTAGAATCTTCCCTGACTGTGACCAGTGGGTTGCATTGCAATGAAATGTGTCAGGTCTACTGAGTGGAGGTGTGTGGGATTTTTGTTAATTGAATGAAGCAAAGTTAACAAGCATCTAAGGGAGAGACTTCCTTTCCCATCACTTCACCTGAGCATCTGGAAGATCCTAGCCATAGGAAGTTAAATGGTTTCCACCTCATATATCAGTTCCAGCAAATAAAAAGTGATTCCTTGAAATATCATTTGGAAAAGGATGCATGTACATGAAAAAGTGTCCTGAGAGGAGAGACTGGAATTGTACACACCGAGAGAGGAAGAAGAGTTTAGGGAGGTGGATATTGATATCACACATGCCTTTTATGTGCCATCCTGGTTAGCGTAACAAGGAATTTCTTACGAATGATACTTTTGGATATATATTCATAGATGTTTCCTTTTTTAAATTGACATTATAGGTAGATTTCAATCAACACTTGTATTAACCAAAATTCGTATCAAGACTGTTGACATTATGGTCAGTGATCTGCCTGTAAGCTAGTAAAACAGCAAAGATGAAAATGAGAACAGAGAAAGTTCTGTTCCTTGGTCTACAAGTAGCTTTGAGATGTCTAAGCTGTTCTTAGTTTCCAATAAGAGTTCTTCTAGTCAGTGGCTGTTTATTACATAATGTTGTTAGTTTCCCAACAAGAAAGTTTAATCATGGGTTACTGGTACAGAAGTTAATGGGGACCCTGGAATATCTATGGGTAGATATCAGGGATTCTGTGAATCTTCTGAAATGAAGTGCAAGGGCTTTTTGTTTGTTTTTGTTTTGCTTTGTTTTCCAACTCAAGTGAATCAAAGCAGAATCTGAAGTGTGTATACTTTGAGATAGATGCTGGGTGGTGTTGATCCTATTCCTAGGTTTCCTATCTACTGACAAATTTCTGTCCAAAGTAACTGCATCTATTAAGATTCCTACCAGAAAAAAATTAAAGAACTATTTTCCCCTACTCCTGCTGATACAAATTAAGAATTTAATTTTTTTCCCCAAATCTACTGGGTGTGAAATTGTGCTGCTTTGTTTTAAATTGTATTTTCCTCTTTATTCATGAGGTTCAGAATATTTTCATATGTTTATGGCCACTCAGGTTTCTTCTTCTTTGAATCAGCTGTTTATATCCTTGTTCATTTTTCTTCTTTTCTCTTCTTCCTGTTTTTCTTACTCATTTTTTTTTGCTTTGCAATCTGCATATTTATCATTTGTTGTAGATGTGTAGGTTTTGTATCTTCACCCAGTCTACTCACTGTTTCTTAAACTTTCTTATTTCTATGGCATACAGAAGTTTTAAATTGCATAGATGAATTTATTCTTTTCCTTAAGAAAGCCTCCCTTATACAGTGGTCACAAAACTATATTTCTATATTTTGTTGTAAACGTTTTGTATTTTTTAACATAAAGTAATTAAGCCATTTATGATTTATTTTTTATGATTTCAAATGGATATAATTTAATTTACTTTATATGCAGAACTATTACATCCAATAAGAGTATTCATTAATCGATTATTTTCCCCACTAAAGTATATGTTACCTCAGTCATATAATAAGATTACTTATATCTAAGCATATCTGTCCAGAATATTCTGATCCATTGATTTATTGGTCTATTATTGAGCACAGCATAATATCCACACAAGTTCATGAAAAGATGTAAAGAAATACATGCCTTGCTGCATTTTGGTTAATTATATAATAATGTAAACTTGGAAATGGCCATTAAGAAGGGATTGAATTATTATAAACATGATGCTTCCATGCAATGGGCTACTATGCAGTTGCTAAAGTAATAGCATAGATCTAAGTTCACTGATATTAAAAAATCCATAACATATTAAGTAGAAAAAGCAAGTTGTAGGATTATATATCCATGTGCATGTTTTCACAAAGTTGCCTTTCTGTACATATATTCCATATATTAAAAAGACAGGGAAGCAGATGTGGCTTCTACTCTCCACATGCTGGAGAAGACCAGCATGACAGTGAGCTGGTGCAATGGGCAGTCATGGTGAGCTGATGCATCAAGATGATGCAACAAGGAGACACAAAAAGGAAAGACGAGAGACACAACAAAGTAGGGAGCTAAGGTGTCTCAAATGTTTAAGTGCCTCTCTCCCTCAAGGGAGGTCCAAGGTTCAGTTATCAGTGCCTCCTAAAGACAAGATGAGCAGACACAGAGAGCACACAGCAAATGGGTACAGAGAGCAGACAGTGAGTGTAAACAATGAGGGGGGTGGAATAAATAATAAAATAAATCTTTGAAAGAAAAGACAAGAGAATATTTGTAGCACAAGTGGTTGAGCACCTGCTTCCCATGTACGAGGTCCTGTGTTCGATCCTTGGTACCTCCTAAAAAAAGAAATGTGTCCATAAATATACAGATTATACAGTATGTTGTTCAAAATGGAATAATTTACACCAGATTTCTCAAGAGTGATAATCTCAGCACAGCATGTCAACTTTAGTGTTTGGGAAAGGAAGAGAGGGAAGGAGGGAAGGAAAGGTGGTTAGAAAGGGAGTACTTACTTTATTCTTTCAACTTGTATGTATGGTTTTAATATTATACAATGAGCATGATATACTTTTATAATCAGAGAAACAGCAAACATCTATATAATAGATATGTATATATGGTTTCAATAATCATGACCATAACTATGTATTAAGTATTAATTGGTCACTATAAAGTAAAAAAAGAACAAAAACTGAGCCCCTACTTTCTCTAGGTTAAGGAACACATGTTATTGTGTCAACTGCATTGATGTTGGAGAATTGTACAGAAAGGTAATGGAGATAATATTTGAGTCAGTATTGTCAGAATGTCCTCTTTGTTGAGATACTCCTTGAGCAGAAACCTGAATTGAAGAGAGTGGTAGTTTTGCCATATATCCATGGGAAGAGTGTTTCAAGCAGAGAGGAAAGAAAGAGCAGAGCTCTTCTGTGACTACTCCAAGAGCCCCTTGGCTGAAGGAAGTGAGCAGGAAGTGACAGAGAGGAAATGCATTCAGAGAGGCAACCACTGACTAGATGAGAAGGAGTTCTGAGGTCATGGCAGGGTCAGATGGAATTTGGACTGTAGTCTTTCACTGAAAGGTTTTATCAGGTGTGATAAAGGGTGAGGGAGACAGGTAATAAACAACAAACAAATAAATTAATAAGATAAGTTTAGCAAGTGATAAGAAATGCCAGAGGGATAGATCAGGAGGGTGTGAGAATGAATGACTGCAGAGCAGGTGTTATCAGGCCACTAATATTGATTGGGTGCCTATAAAAATTCAGCCATTTAAAAGAAACAGTTTTTATTTGCAGTCTCATTACCTCACTCTTGTGGTTATATGAATTTGAATATTTTAAAGTTTTTTCTTTTTTTGTTTCTTTCTTTCCCTAAGATTCCTTGAGTATACTGATTTATCATTCTATGACTACCCATTAAACCTAGTTTATTTCCATCCTCCAACACAATAGCTGGTAACTATAATATCCTTTTTGTAAATAAGGAAACTGAGACACAGAGGGGAAAGGTAACTTGTTTTAGATCACTCAGGGAATCACAAAGTTTCCATATAGAGTTCCAAGCAGCTTCCTTATGGTCTGCCAGTGCTAGAAAGAACAATCCATCATGACACGACTTTAAACACCCGTCTTAGTTCCCATTTTCACCAAGGACTGATCTCCTGGTTCTGGGTCATTGCTAAATCCCAAGATTAAAATGGTTGATAACCTGATACCCATTGCTCTCTTGCTGCATTGCTGCTTGGTATTCTTTCCTGTTTTCTTTTTCTTTTTCTGTGTGAGCTTAACCTAATCTGAAAAATAATTTTGATTTTTGCTATCCAGAATTTCATGACGTTTATAGGCAGAATTATAGCAGGATAAGAAGTTAACAGATTTATGTAATTGAGGAATGGGTTATTCTCATATACAAGGATTGTGGACTCATTTGCATACTTATCACATTAAAACCAAATTTTAAATAAGAATGTAAGTGTTTATGTACAACCTAGGCTTTTATTTTCTGCTACAAAGATCAATGATATTGTTGTGACTGATATAATGCCATTATGATATACTTTGTTCTCAATTTATCTTTACAATGAAGACTCTCATCAAAATCACTGAAAATAGCTGAATTTTCTCCCAGCATTGAAAGAGACCAAAAGCAGTCACATGATATGTGTTACACTGTAGTCTTAATTTTTAGATTTAGCTAATGAAAGATATTTTAGTTTTAACTATGTAATCTCACTCTCATAATTTGTAACACTGTAGCTGTGCACTTCCTACCTATTACTGAGACACTGTCTTTAGTCACGGAGTAAATTCCTGTTACTTCTTTCTCGTATCTGCAGCTAGCAAGCCTCTTTGCCATTCATTTCTCTTTGTCTGAGACTGGCAAGATTGAGAAATTTATAAAAAGAATGGGAGAATTGAAACTGAGTATTGAGTAGTAACAAATATCTCTAGTCATTGAATTATTATATAAAGGAATTCTTCAGAAATTTATTTCTTTGATTCTAAATACTATGTTATATTTTTATAATTGTGTAATCTTAAACTTGTAAACCAGCCCTCCTTTGTATTCCCTTACCTTGCTATGCATGGATTTTGTCAACCATTAAGAGCCCCATGACAGCCCACTTTGTTTAGCTTAGTCATGTTAATTTGTTGATTTACAAATTTAGGTAATACCACAGCCAAACTTTGTGTAGTTTAGCATTATCTTATGTGGATTGAATTATTTACAACTTTATGTATTACCTAGCTGTACTCTTTCAATTCCTAATAGATGTCAATTAAGCAATTTACAGCCCAATTTGTGACCTCTAACCCAATGCATATCCCAGCCACCTTCTGGGGCTTATGCTTCCACACTTCCAATTAAACAAATTAATCAGTACCCATTAACATCCTAACATCCCTATTCCTACCTCTCTTTGTCTGAAAATAATAAAAACACTAGCTTTCTTTGTTCAGGAAGGCAGATTTGAGACTTACCCTCCTGACCTCTGCTGGCTTAATAAAGCTTTTCCCCATGTGTGATCAACCTTGATGTGGGATTTCAATTCTCTGTGCCAGGCAAGAACCCAGGGAGCTCATGTGGGTCCCCTTCACCATGGTTATTTATTTATTTATTTATTTATTTATTTATTGCTGGTTTTAAGCTAATGGTCTGCAATTCTTGTTTTCAACCACTGGCCCTGCCTGTCATCTGAAAATATAATTTATCATTATTGCACTTTAATACTTTAGTTTGAAAAACACTAAAATGAAAAAGACCAAATTTTAGTAGTCCTTACTTAATTACATGTTGAAAACTATTTCACAATCTTTCCCCCTTTGATACTAATTAATTAATACAATTCACTCCACTCTATTTGCTTTGTCACATAATTAGCCATTTATCCATCACTTTATTCATCCATCCATATTTGGGAGGTTAAGATTTCTAAACAGCAAAATGCATGAATCTGAAGTATACCATTCTGTGACTGTAGACAAACTTATTCACCTGTGTAATGCAAACCTCTTTCAAGAGGTAGAACTATGATCATCCACAGACTTTGCTCATGTCCCTTCCCAGGAAATTCCTATCATCAGAGGCAGTCACTTCTGATTTTTTTCACCATAGGTTAGCTTTACCTGTTCTATATTGTCAAGTAAGTGGATACATCCCATATCTTTTATGTAAGGCTTCTTTCACTTGGCATAATGTTTTTGAAATTCATCCATGTTATTGCATAAATTGGTAGTTGTTCCTTTATATTTCTGAGATCTATTTAATTACATAAATATATGACGGTTTGTTTATTCATTCCTCTCTGATGAACAATTGGACTTTTTTTTCTAGTTTTTGGCTATTACAAATAAGGCTGTAAACATTGTTTTCAAATCATTTGGGGGCATATTCCTTCATATATCTCAGATAACTATCTAATCACAAATTTGCTAGGCCATAGGGTTTAATTTTGTAAGAAGCGACAAGAACTTTTTCCAAATTGATTGTAACATTTTTTTGGTGCCACCAAAAATATAGAAGAATTCCAGTTACTCCACATCCAGGAAGCTTTTGTTTTTGCCATTCCTTTTCATTTTAATCATTCCAGTGGGTATGTCCCCTTAAGTTTTTTAATTATTTATTTACTTATTTTTCTATAACTGTTAAAATGAAATTGGCACTTTCAGGAAGACATTCATGATTACTTTGGGATTTTGCATGCCACCTGAATGAAACCATTTACTTCTGAGAACTGTACTTCAGTTTGGGAAACAGAGCAGCATGGATTAGATTTCTTAGGTTTCTGCATTCATTTCAGCCAAAATAATGCAATACTTGATGGTCTAAGTCTTCAAATTGGTTTTATTAAGTATAATTCCATTGAGAAAGGCAATTTCAGAGAAGCAGATTTGAGGAAAGCAAAGTACAGTTTGATAGGTTGGTTCACAGTCAATTTGGTTGGGTTTTAATATAACCAGATATGCAATAATTTTACTTACTTCCCTTACAAATAAACCAGAGTCTATTAGCTGAGTTAGAGAAATAAGCATATGAATATTGCAATTCTTATAAAATGATTGTTTCCCTACTTTCTTGGTTATTTACTAGCTTTTTAGGACTATAAATCATGGAGTATATTACTTGGCATTATAAATTATGAAATAGCAGAGAGATTCATTAGGTGAAACTTGTAAGGATTAGCAAATTGCTTGTTGTGAAATGACAATTCACACTGCCCACTTTTTAAAATGAATTGTGTATTTCCTCACTTATTCAACTATAACCTGTCTTGCACCATTAGTGCATGACTTTCAAAGAGGTGGCTGTTAAAAGACATTGCATAATTTTGTTGTTTGTGAAAATTTTCTCATAGATATTAAGAAAGAGATATGAGGATTGTGTTTTCCAGCTGTGTGGAACCTGGTACTGTATTTTTCCTTCAGTTCATTTTAGTGCTTTTCTTATTAAGGGAGTCTCATAGGGAAAGTTAAGCCAATTAATGGAAAAACAGAAGAATACATATATAACTTCCATTTAAGAACATGTAAAAATCAACCTCTGGAGTTTGATAATTAGTTTTATGTTAAGACTTCACCAATGATGGATATGCAGACATAATCTGGAAACTTGCTTGTTATCTTAATTACTCCTTTACTCTATGGCATTGAAACAGAAATAAAAATAGTTTCTAATTGTTGAGTCCTTTTATGTAATGCTCATTATCTCATATTAATATTTTTCTAAATACTAATTTTTTTCTGTTAATTTATTTTTAAGAGAATGTCACCTAGAAGCCCAGGAATCTTGAACTTGGCTATGTTTCTTTGCAACTTTTACTGGTGCATTAGCCTCTTCTACATTCCTATTTCTTGTTTTAGAAAACTTTTGAAAAAGCTGTTATTATCTACATTTTGTAGGAGGAAACATGCAATATGGTATAATTACACCACGGAGAAAGAATAGGTCCCTCACCTGAAATGTAGTTTTGATGTCAAGACTGATGATGCCATACATGCACCAAGAGAGTAGGAAAAGGTTTATTACTCAGATAGTAAGGCTTTCTGGGAAGAGCAAGAACAGGTTTTTAATCAGGTCTGAAAATGGCCTGAGATAAAAGGGGAAGGTTTGTCTTTTGTGGTGGCTAGTTGGGGTCAGAGGTGTGGGTTCCTCATGCACAGGCCAGGGGTTGTGTGGATTGAATCTCCACTGGCATGAAAGGAGGGAACATCTGGGCTTTGTTATCAGCTTTCCCAGATGTGCAGCAGAAAGGAAAGGGGAATGGTAAGAGTTAAAAGCTGTTGGGTAAACATTGTAAATGGACTCAGACTCTGTTTTGGCAGAGCACAACATAAACAGAAAATGCCATGATATTCTGCTAATTAAATGGGTGTTAATTCTAAGGTTAAATGGACTAAAAAATAAAAATACCAGAGAAAATCGCATTCATGGATGTACTACCTCAGGCTGTAGATGTTCTTATCTCTCCCTCAACTATTACTCCCAGGTCCCCAAAATTCAGGCTGGCTACATGTTAGCAGAATGCGAGGATGATGCAACAAGACATAATTCCAAGTCAAGAAGATAGGACTTTAATGACTTTTTTCTGCTTCATCATGATTCAATGAACTGTCAAGTTCTTAATGGAGCTTCAGTCTCCACAGGTATATTCTTACATGGCACAGTAATTGTTGTTATACTATTATCATTATTGTTGTCAACCCATATAAGGAATCCTAAACAACTCTCACTGTCTTCAGTTTTGGCCGTAGTCCTCTTTTCCAGAAAGGACTGGGCCCATCAACCCAACTTTCACACATAGTTGTGCACACAAAAAGAGAAAAACACCACGTTATTTACAGGTCATTATAATATTCTTGTAGAATCAGTTCATTGCACATTATATAATTTACTGCCCTTCTTTGACATATGAGAAAAAAGAGGTAGAATCTGATCCAAACCATCAAGTCCAGAAATCAGGGAGTTAGTAGAAATAGTGTAACTCTACAGTTTATAAGAATTCAGAGAATATTATTGCTGGCCAAGTCTGGTGGTCATCTCCCTTAGATGACTAGGTAGGTCCATTGACAGTCTGTCAATACCATAAAAAGTTGATGACCAATTCCTAACATATTAAAACAGTAATCTTAACTCATAGGATTAGTGTTAGAACTTAAAAAAATAATTCTTATGCTTTGCTTAGTAAAGTGTGTGGAACTCAGTAAATACTCATGTTGCTGCTGCCAAAATTATCAATACCAACCACTACCACCATTAACTCTAAAACTATTAGGTATTCTGTTTTAAATTTGAAATTAAAAATGTGTTAAGATTATTTGTAAATGTTATGGCATAAGACAAATGCTGCAGTGAGTTTCAGCTTTCTATTTACCAGCTATGTGACTGTATTAGAAACTATTATATATTGCTGTGTGTGACAAAAAAAAGCCCTGATACATATATATTTAGTTAAATAAATATTGACTTACTTGGTAAATGATATGATTTTATTAAAAGGCTTTTTACTGCAAATATGAAAAATTCTGACACCTGTCTTTAAATGATAATGAAATCAATTACCAAAAAAAACCAGGAAGAACTGAGTTAGGTCAGCCTTCAGGCCTGGTTGATTCAGCAGCTCTGTTTTACCTTTGAGACCTGAGACTCTTTCCATCTCCTCTCCCTACCATTATTGATCTTGATTCTTGATTATTCCTATACAGTTTGCCAGATGGATGCAGCAAAACCAGATTTCATATATAGAAACATCAGTATTTACAACAAGGTTTCTCAACCTCAGCACTATTGACAGTTTGAGCTGGATAATTCTTTGTTATGGACAGCTATGCTGTGCATTGTAGGATGTTTAATAGGATGCCTGACCTCTACTCAGCAGATGTCAATGGCAACCTCCCCTCCCCAAGTTATCCCCAACTCTGACCACCAAAAACACCTCTAGACACTGGCAAATGGCTGCTAATTTTTTTTGAGGGGAGGGTGCCTAAAATTCCTCTGTTTGGGAACTACTAGTTTATAGGATGAGAAGAAAGCACCTCTTTACATGACTAACTTTTTCCAGGAGTTCCTCCAAAGTTTATTCCTCAAGTTTTATAGGCCAGGGTTAGATTACATACATATGAAACAAATAAAAGTACCCTCAGTCACATGTGCACTGGGGATGCAAACCTGAACAAAATATTAGTCTTCTCAGGAAGGGGACTGGGGCAAAGAACCAACAGAACACTACATATCATCTGTATTAAAGTGATTAACACTAGCTGCCACACAGACAAACTCCAAAATCTTAGGGACTTAATACAATAAAAGCACTGTTTCTTCTTTGTCTAAAGTCTTTATAGGCTATGTGACCTTTCTCCATCTTCTGGCTTTAACATCTGGAAACACAGGGTAAGAGAGATGGAGGAGGCATGTAGCTATTTTTTTTAATTTTTAATTTTGAACCAATTTTAGACTTATAGAAATGATGCACAAAATAAGTTACAGAAATTTCTCTTTTATTCTTTAATTCCTGCAAATTTTAACATTTCACTTAGTATAATTATCAGAACCAATAAACTTCATTGGTAAGATATTATCATCTAAATTACAGGCTTTATTAGCATTCCACCAATTTTTCCACTAATGTCCTTTTCTTTAACTGTCTTGGCCTGGAAGTAACATCGGTCACTTCTGTTCAGAGAATTCATTAAACAACGCTCAACAACTGCAAGGAAGAATGGGGGAAAAGGGAAGGACATGGACATTTGATGAGAGCAAACTACCTCTGCCACACCACTGTTTATAGACAGTTTAGTGACCACATGAAATTCACCTCTCCAGAAATTCGAGCAACACACTTAACCAGAGGGCTCTGATCTCAGCAACTGAGGCAAAGTGGTTATTTGCATATCTGTAGAATCATCCGATTTTGTTCTCCCTATTTCTTAAGTTGTGTTGCTGCTTGACTCTGTGAAAAGGCAACTAGCCAAAGTCCATTGTATAATTTCCTCTGGTCAGTTCTCTAGCCCTTTTCAAGGCACACACATGTGCCTGCACCCCTCTGAGGAGCTACAGAATTAGATAATTGTCTGTATAGAAAATTCGTAGATGACCATCTCCTTAAGATGAACCTTCTTTACAATGACCTTGAATGAGATGCTTGGCTGCTCTCAGACTCATTCTCCTCTTCTGCAACATGGAGATAATAATACCTCAAATGGTGCTTGTGGCATTACATGAGGTAATGTATATAAAGCAAGTAGAGTGCTTGAGCTATAATGCACATTCAAAAAGTGAGAACTGGTATTATTATTATATAACAATGTTTTTCTTAAAACACCAATTAAAGCAGATTATCCAATAAGGCCCTTCTCTAACCCTTAGTCTTTCTAAGGTTAGTATGTAGAAATGATTAGAAGATTCAGCAATATTCTGTGGGGTTTTCATACCATTATTACTATAATATTTAAAATAGGATTTTAAGGTGTTTTGCAAACTCCAAAACAAACTGGGGGAACGTAATATATTCACTTGGATTAGAAGGAAAATAGGATTAAAAAAATGGATTTAAGAAAATAGGATTCAAAGAGAATTATTTCAAGAAATTCAGATTTCAGTTCTCTGTGCATCCCACATCTTTTTGTGTTACTTTCCATTGATTTTTTTTCCCTTCTAACAAATAAATTGTGCTTGTTTCTGTAATATGTTTTCTCACACTATCCACAGAGAAATGGAAAACTGTGATATTTTTAATATATGCTTTTCTGCTACCCAGAAATTGGGCTAACAGAAGGTGAGAATCTATCAGATTTGCCAAAAGAAAAATGTTTGGTGATAAATTATCTATCTCAGCATGTACAATAGACACACAAGATATCCTGAAACTGTCAAATCGAATGTGAGCATGATTAGAATAAAGTTGCTCTGTGTCAGGCCCTTGCTTAAATAAAAGTGACAAGTTCTGACAGAAATTCTGCCTGGTGTGGATGAATGACTGAGAAAGCGGCATTGAGATGATTTCCAAAATAGCTTTTTTGCCAAGGAAATACTAAAAAGTCAACCTTTTTCTGCCGACATCACCTTAGAAATGAAAAGCACTGTTCTCTTCCGGAAGCTGCACTCGAGTGGCATGGTCCCTCTCCCACCATCTTTCTCTTCTGGGCTGGTCCTGACCATTGACCAGCTGTGGGTAAAATGACACTTTGCTTTGAGAAACTACATGGGAAAGTCAGCCTCAGAGAGCACCTGTACTCTCATCTCCAGGATTTTGTCTTTCTCTCTACCAGTCTATTTCCCCCAGAGAGCAATCTGACTTTCCAGAGGCAGTCATTTTCCTTCTTAGAGAAGGGGAGGCTGTACTGGGATTAGTGTAGCTCTTGATCCTGGATCTACTGAGTACCAACTGAATGATGTGAATAAGTCTTTGCTCACTCTTTATATCACTTTTACTCCATATACAATAGAATAATGCTTTCAACAATTATTAGATTCATGTTACGCAGTAAGCCCTATGATAGACATGGAAATTGTATAAGATGCACTGTTGGCTGCTAAGGCTTCACAGTCCATCTGTTTATACTGAGCACTTGGAGATAATTTAAGCTGATTTTTAAAATATAAAGCACTACATCAATGCAAAGATTCACCAGAATGTTTTCTCACTAATAGCAATATAAGTATATATGAACGTAAATATATATACACACATCTGTGTGCATGATATATATACTATGTATTCATATATTCATATGCATACAGACACATAGACATTGAAAGAGAGAAGACAGAGAGAAATGCTAAGAAAAAACCTTTTATTTGTTATGTATTTTGGTGCTATTATATGTGATATTTGATTTTGTACTTTATTGTGTTTTTAAAGTAAATATGCATTGTTTTTGTAACAAAATAAGCAAAAAAAAGTTATTTCATCTGTGTGCAGAAAAATAAAGCATTCTTATGAGGATGCAATTTTGCAATTTCCATTATCATCTGACTTTCCTATTCCCTAGCTAACAGAAATACTGCCTAACTCCTCTCTTGCAGACTATTTTCTTGGTTAAAGAAAATGGGAAGGGGATTTTATATACAAATTTCACATTTGAGACCCTCCCAGATCTCACCCTGTGCAACTCTTCATTTGGCTTCTTCTTATTTGTGTCCTTTTTTGGCTATAATAAAACTATAATAATAAAAAATAATTTTAGAAATTTCTGGGAGTTGAGTGAGCAGGTCAGCAAACTTGCTTTTTTCACAGCTGATCCTGAGAAACTATACCAAGCCCACAATATAGAAGGGGCTCAAAAAATCTTCGCAGAAGTAGTTTAAGAGTGAGCTCTCAGACCTCAGTAGTTTTAGCTGTGACACATGAGTCAGCAGAATTTTTTTAAACCCCAAGTAATGCAAAGCTAGTTTTGAAGATTCAAATATTTCAGTAGCAATACTGTGTGGAAAGAGCCCATGGAGTGGACGTGAGAAAATGCTGATCTCTGCTCCCTACATGCAACACTTTCCCAATCATCTGGGAGGCCATTGAAAGCAAAAGACCTTAATTTTAATAAGGACTTGGTTGTGACAAAATATATTGTATTAGCTATCCATTGCTTTGTAACAAATTTCCCCAAAATTTAAACAAAATTTTAAAACCTCACACCATTTCTGAGGGTCAGAAGACCAGAAACAGTTTCTCTGTATGGATGTGTCTCAGGGTTGCAATCAAGCCTGTGCTGGGACTACATATCTCTCAAGGCTCGACTGATTGTTGTCGGGGCTTAGTATGTTTTTCTTTTTTAAACTTTTTATTGTGGTCACATATATGCAACTAAAAATTTCCCATGCTAACCACTTTCAACTGTACAATAAGTGGTACTAAATCCATTCATAATTTTGTATTACCATCATCACTATCCCTTTACTGAAACTCTTTCATCACTCCAAACAAAATCTCTGAACCACTAAGCAATAACTCTCCAATCCTCCTCCCATCCCCTTCACAGCCCCTGGTAACCTATAATCTACTTCTTGCCTCTAAGAATTTGCTAATTCAGGTATTTAATATATGTGAAATCATATAATATTTTTCCTTTTATATCTAGCTTATTTTACTCAACAATATTGTCTTCAAGATTCATCCATGTTGCATATATCAGATCATCATTCCTTTTTATTTAATTTTTATTCTTAAATTTTCTTAGATGGCCTGGAAGTAGTTTATTGGTGGGCACAAGTCAGGTGAAAGCAGTGCTGGCAAAACCACCATGAGTACAGGGCCTGACACTTGCCCAAAGGGCCATGATTAGGGATGCATTTGACCCGCAAAACCATCAGGATGAGGCGCTTCTCAGCCACCAGGTCTTTGAGTTAATCAGCATTAAATTTGGTAAAGCCCCACTTCTTAGAGATATGGATTTTCTGGCTGCCAGGGAACTTGAACTTGGCCTTGCATAGTGCCTCAATCACATACTCCTTGTTTTGAAGCTTGATGTGGATAGACATATCATTCCTTTTAAAGGCTAAATAATAATCTATTGTATGTATATGACACATTTCGTTTATCCAGTCATCTGTTGATGGACACTTGGTGATTACAAATTATACTGCTATGAACATTGGTGTACAAGTATCTGATTCACGACTTTCAATCATTTTGGATATATGTGTAAAAGTAATCATGGCTGAGTCATATGGCAATTATATGTTTAACTCTCTGAGAAACTGCCCACCTGTTTACCACAGTGGCTGCACCATTTTACATCCCCACTGATCATACTTTCCCATTTCTCTGCATCCTCGCCAACACTGGTTATTTTCTATTATTTTAGTAATAACTATCCCAGTAAGTGCAAAATGGTATCACATTTTGTTTTGATTTGCATTTCCCTGATAATTAATGATGTTGAGCACATTTTCATGGTATTATTGGCCATTTGTGTATCTTCTCTGGATAAATGTCTATTCAAGTCCTTTGCCCATTTTTCTAATTGTGTTGTTTGTCTTTTTGTTGTTGAGTTGTAGGAGTTCTTTACATACTCTGAATATTAAAACTTTATCGGATATATGATTTGCAACTCTTTCTGTTTTCTCCCATTCTGTAAGTTGTCTTTTCACTCAAGGCCTCTGTTCTTCACTGGCCTGTGGCCAGATGCTCCAGGTCCTTGCCATGGGAGCCTTCCCACAAGCCTGCTCATATCATGGCAGTTTGCTGTCCCCAGAGGGAGTGATCCAAGAGGAGATTCCCAATGCCCTTTGTGACCTGTCTCAGAGTCACACACCATCACCCCTACTTCATTCTACTTGTGAGAAGCAAAACACTAAGTCCAGTCCAGTTCAAGGGAGGTGTATTTTTAAGCCATCACATGAAGGATCAATTTTGTGGGAAAGTCAGGGACACAGTTATGGCTCTGTCAGTGGCTAGCTGCCCCTTCTCAGCCATCATCAGTTACAGCCTGATTCAGCTAATATTCTTGAAATATATGTCTCAACAGCCCATGCTAAGTGCCTCTGTGGAGTCCTGATGACTACAAAGATAGGTTTAAGAGTCCATAGAGACTAATTTTCATTTTCTTAGATGGTTTCACTAACATTCATATAATACCAAAAATATAATGATGTTGTTTTTCTGCTCTTTATTTGTTCATCTTCACCTTTCCCCAATGGTGTTTTTTTATTTCCCCAAAGGAAACCAATATTATGCCCATATCAAAATAGAGACCAGAAAACTTCTTTCCAGGTTAAATACTTGTTAAAATTTTCAACTTCTGTTCTCACAGCCAGAAGGAAAACTTAATTTATTAGATGAGAAACAAAAGGTAAAATTATTTATTAATATTCACTAATTTAATTTTTAACAATATCTCTCTCTCCCTCTCCTTCCCCCCCTTTAATATATGTAAACATTCACAGTAGAAAATATTGTTTTCTAATATTGTAAGATTTCCTTAAGAATATTACATGTGGGTTCATCAAGCAATGTTCTGCCTCCTGGAACTGAAAAAAAATCTTTATAATAAAAATCATGCTGTTATTAATCTCATCATGTGATTGTATAGCACTTCACAGTTTATAAAAACATTTATGCAATTTTATTTGATCTTCATGAAAAACCTGTAGAAGAAAATAAGCATTAATCTCTCCATTTTATAAATGGGTCCACAAAGATGTTTGGTGTCTTGATTCAGGTCATATAACTGCCACCTTAAAGATATTTTAGAATAGGTTAGTGTAGAGAGAAAGGAAATGAATGGGAGACTGAGGTAAAAAATAACTAACTTCCCATAGCTGGTACCTAATAGAGCCCACACGAGGAACCAGGCTTCTGAGGCCACATAGCTGACTCTCAAAGTTAATACAAACTTTCTATTTGAAATAAGAAACTGTAAGAATTTTTCAGGCATGGTGAGTCACAGCACTGTGGACAAATTTGAGCCTTAAAACCTGCACTTCATATGGCAATTTCCCTTCCATTTGCTGGGACACTGGTCTTTGTTAGCTACAGCCAAAAACAAAGCAAAACTAACAACACAAAAAAATAAGTAAGTTAGAAACTACTTCTTCTGGCCTGTAATGGTTAATTACATGCGTCAACTTGGCTAGGTTATGGAATCCAGTTGTTTGGTCAAGCAAGCACTGGCCCAATTATTATTGAGAGGGTATTTCACAGCAAATGGATTTACATCATTAGTCAGCTGATTGCATCTTTGACTGACTGCATCTATACTCAACAAAGGAGATTGCTCTCATCAATGAGAAGAATCTCATGATACAGTTTCATCTTCATCAGAGTTTCTAGCTTGTGGCCTGCTGTACAGAGTTTGGACTTGCCAATCCTCATGGTCACACGAGCCAATTCCTATAAAAAATATCACATATGGAGACATAAATATATCTATCTCCTATCAATTCTGTTTCTCTAGAGATTCCTGACTAATTGCCAAAGTCAGTCTATGCTCTATTCCATTGGTTCTCAAACTTGGGCAAACATCAGAATGACCTGAAGAGCTTTTAAAGTACAGAGTATGGGGCAACTTTGCCCATAATTTCTGATTCAACAGCACTGGGGTGGGATCTGGTAATATACAATTCTAGCAAGTTCTCAGGTGCTGCTGGTGTTCCTGATCTGGGATCTAACTTTGAGAACCACTAGTCTGTTCTGTTTCTATATTCCTTGCACCCTCTTCTGCCCTTACCCTCCTTCCTGCATTGCCTTGATATGCAGCTTCTGTGCACTGGCTCCCTGAGGGCTTCAATGCTGGCCCAAATAGCATGAACTTTTATTTTGTCATCTAAACTGGGATACTTTTGGAGAGTAAGAGGGGCACTAGTAATAATGAAACTGGGATCATCTGAGTAAAGAGAAACATGTATCCAAACCCCAATATCACTGCTTTGATTCAATTCTCCACATACTTTGTATCTCAAATGATTATTTAAATAAGTAAGAGTTATGTTTTATAGAAAAATGTCTGCATAAATGGATTGGGTTATATTTTGCCCGGGAATTCATGAAACCTCTGTGCGCCCTATTTACTTTACTAGTAAAGTTGGGATCATAATGTCTACATCATTGGTATATTGTGAAAATTTAAACAAGACCCAGTGTATAAGGTGTTAAGCCCATTACTGGCACATTATGGCAGATTCCCTGTGGAGTGTCTTCAGAAAAAATAGATGCATCCCCTCAGGTGCTGGCTGAAGACAGCTGACAATGCTTTCAGCCTCTCAGGAGATTGCCTTGAATGAAGCAGACTGTCTCAACCAAGGCCATGTCTCCTTCCAAGGGCAGTCTGAATCCAGTGACTGATCAGCACAGAGGTATATAGGCCCTATTCCCTTTTCCCAACTCTGGGCAACCCGAAGGGCCACCCGGCTTCAGGGAGTCCTACTAGGATTGGCTGAGGCATGTACTAGGACTACATCACAGCTCAACTTCTTCCTCTGCCCGAAACTGTGTTCTTCCTTTTCACAGGTTTTGGTCCTAAGAGGTGTCCTGTGCTTTAATCTCCATCTCATAGTTGCTTTCTGGGAGCCTAACCTGTGGCACTCATAAGAAGCATTTGATGAGGATGAGCCACTTTTATTACTAGCATTATTACTACTACTACCACAATTGTCTCTCAGTTTTCTATGCCAGTGGCTCCCTTGGACGTTAATAGATATTATACTACTCTTCAATCTATGAAAGGTACTGAAATGACTGCTATACATCCTAGGACTAAATGACTAGCCTTCATAGGGTTTACACTTGGTAAATTATAATAAAAGCTTCATCCTGAAGTATAATAAAAGGCTGTCCTAAATGAGAGGCTTTGTCCACATAGTGCTAATCACCGGGCTGATATGGTAGACAAACAGTTGTGCAGTTATTTAACCTGTATTTTTTTTTAATACTCACTATAACTCCTATGGGCAAGTATTATTATTTTCTGCATTCTGCATTTTAGGCTTCTATGTATATTCAGTTTGGATTGCAGCATGTGAGCATCTTTCAGTGAAGTGAGCTCATACACTCCAAGCTTTTGCAGGTAGCCCAGTGCCTGTGTGGGTGGCGGATTTAGAGACGGGCTGGAGGTAATTAGGTTTTCCTTGAGAACTGTCACTAGGTCCACGTGGTGCCCTTTCAAAAGAGGAGGGATGTTAATTCACTGTTGGCTGACAGGAACCTCATTCTGGGAGGTGGGGGCATTTATGTTGCTGGAAAATATTTAAGATCAAGCTTACAAAATAGCTACAATTTATCATTTGCAGAAGCTAAGCTTTCTTTTTGATGGCAATTTTCAGGCGTCCTTTTTCAACCTCCTTGCAGTTTCAAAGGGCTTGGACCTCTGAATAAAGGTTTGGCCCTACAACTACCTCGTCCTAATACTTGCTGGCAGATTGTTAGAAAAAGAGATGAACAATTAATTCCTCTTTATCTGGGCTTGAGACAAACACTTCTCAAATCTGGCTCTTCCTATGTGAATGCTTTTTCATTCTAAGAGCTTTAGGTATAACCCTGAGCACTTTTCAAGGACTTAGTTAAAATTCACCTGAGTTTACTAGGCAAGAAA
Source organism: Cabassous unicinctus (assembly GCA_029593785.1). NCBI lineage: Eukaryota > Metazoa > Chordata > Mammalia > Cingulata > Chlamyphoridae > Cabassous > Cabassous unicinctus. The sequence continues at coordinate 2,068 of JAQZBX010001040.1, read as the reverse complement.
GCCATCGGACTCAGGGAAGAAGGGGGGAAAAAGAGGAGCAGAGAGAAGAAAGCAGCACATTTAGATCAAGGTTTCTCAACCTTGGCACTATTGACATTTTGGTCCAGATCAGTCTTTGGTGTAGGGGGCTGTCCTGTACATTGTAGGATGTTTAGCAGCATCATTGGCCTCTGCATGTTAGATGCCAGCCAACCACAAATATCTCGACACTGCCTAAAGCCTGGGTGGGAGGCAGGGGCAGATCTACCCTGAATTGAGGACCACTGATTCAGATGTTAGGGGACAAACGGACATTGCAAATGATGCAGAGACACCACCAAAAATCCATATGCTATTTTCTCTATCCCAAGCAGTGAGACAGAGGCCAGAAACCCAGTGATTTGGCCCCCATTTAATTATTTAACAATTATTTATTGAATAAATGCTGAGTGTAGTTTCTGGCACTATAACTAGGTCTGCAAAACATAGCTCCTATCTTCAAGGACCATACAGTCAAGTGGGGAAGACTGACAGTGAATTTATAATAAGGTATAAATAATAACAATTATTCACCAACTATGTGAAACCTATGAAGAAAAATGCAGGCTCATGTAACATGGAGATAGACGGATTCTGTCCTAGAGTTGAGCTCATAGAAGGATTCCCTGAGGAGGCAATATTGTGCCAATATCTGAAGTCCTAATAGGAGTTAACTAAAGAGTTAACAAGGGAAGAGTTTTGCTCTGCTTTCTCACCTGAATGGGTCTACACATTTCTCTAAATTTCTCTGTACACAAGATATTCTAATTCTTGTGTCAGAGAAACAGAACCAACAGTGTGTGTATATATATCTTATTTTAAGGAATTGTTGCATGCTATTATGGGAGTTGACAAGTCCAATTCTATAGGGCAAGTCAGAGGGTAGAAATTCCAGTAAGAGTTGATGTTGTAGTCTTGAATCTCAAATCCATAGAGGAGGGCAGCAGGTTGGAAACTCAGGAGTGATGGTATAGTCATGTGGAAGAATTCCTTCTTCTCTCTAGAACCCTCTCTCTTAACCCTCCTTTGACCTCTAACTGATTGGATAAGGCCCATCCACATTACCAATGGCAATCTACTTAAAGTAAACTGATTATAGATTCTAATCCCATCTATAAATTACCTCCACAGCAACATGTAGGCCAACACTTGATCAAACAACTGGACACCATAACCAAGCCAAATTGACACATAAAATTAAGCATCACAATTTCCTTCTTCAGTTCTTCTTTCTGTAGTCATTTCTGTGTAAGTGGCTTAGGCTTACTAGCATGAAAGAACAGAATTAGCAGGAAGAAGGCTCTAGGGTTCCCTGCTCACTCAAACTTCACCCCCTATCATGGCACAGTGCTGAGAGAAATTAAGCTTCTCTATTCTTACTTACTAGCACCCTGGCTGGTCAAGACTTTCTCAGTGCTTTTTGTTTGTTTGTTTATTACCATTTTTTTTTTCCATATGCACCCCATCCTGGCTTTAGAATTATTAAAATATTGTGATTTCTTTCAATATTACTGAATATATCTTAATACTTTTTCTAAAAGGAAATCAAAGATAATCATACTATTGAATCTACCTTTTCAATCTATTTTCTTTCCTCCCCTCTAAATACAATTCTGTTCTGGGCCTTCCCCTCCAAAATCTCCAGGCTGAGAATCATAGGCTTCAGCTTTTCTACTGTATCACACATGTGTAGCTGTAGAGTTGAAAACAGGAACAGAGCAGAGTAGGCTATTACCCCTCCCTAGGTGGAAAACTAATTCCTTACCATTTTGTAACTAAGTTTAAAGTTTACTACATTAGTAGCTACTTCAGTCCTAAAGGCCCTAATGAGATGAAAAACTGACAGGTGGGGTGTAACCGTTGGGGAATTTGATGTAATTATGAATTCCAAAAATATAATTGGATCATGCCTATAATCTGATCTGTTAATCTGGGCATGATTGAATTATGATTAGGGCGTTGACTGGGCCATGTCAGTCAGTAGGGCATTGAGCCCCACCCCCTGGTGGGTGGGGAATTGAATATAAAAGGCAAGGCAAAGAACAGAGTT